>JAWZYV010016179.1:0-46517 GCA_038373885.1 Cheiracanthium punctorium | reverse complement strand
ACCCAAAGGCAGGGTCAAAGTTAAGATTTTTTTTTTTTGGAGGGGGTAGGGGGTGTAAGGGGAAAAGTTCATATTGTGCTTTCAAATATTTTAGTACTAAAAACTAAAATAAAACTAATGAGTTCAGTATGCTATAAAAATGTTCGCTACATCCACAGTGAAACCCATACCCTGTATATGAGTTCCTATGTACAGAATATGAATTTTATCTTCTTATAAAATTCATATTCTGTATTCATTATTTTTATAATTCATATTAATTTTTCACAATTTTGCTAAACTTTTCCCGAAAAAAAATACTTGAAGATTTTTTTCTACGTTAAGCCCCTTTTAAAATCTACTGTCATGTAATAGTCAAATAGAAAGCAATGGGTTCACTTATTATATTTTCTTTACGCTGCGCTGTTTTGTTGCTCTTGAATTAAATGTTTTGATTTATCTCGGTCCCTTTGCATTCCATTTTATACAGGTTTCATTGTACCTTCAAAAATATTTTCATCTGTCATAAAATAAATTCCCACTTTTATAGGACTTAATGAGAAACATTTCTTTAGCCAGTAACTCAAATTCATAAATTGAAAATATTACTTTTTTTTTTAATCTCAAATTATTATATTTGGAACAAAACTGCATGTATAAATAAATGTATCTAGACATCCATTAAAATATTTAATTGAACAGTGTGTTACTCATAATGAGTGCAGTTGTACACATAATACAAACTTTAAAGTATATTGCAAAATAAAGAAGTCAAAATCTTGTATAACTGCAGAATTTTTGAACACAAAAATTAACTATTTGCAATTTTTTTTAAAAAGTTCTAGTCTTTCTGTAGATTATCTGTAGATAAATTTTGACGACTGTAAAAAAATTGGCAAACATTTTGAAGATAAAGTTAAGTCTGCTAATTTTGTCTTCAGATTCTTAAGAAAATCTTAAGACCAATGTCTGTCGTTTTAAGATATTCAAAATGTCTGCAAAATTGTCTGTAAACAATCTGCAGATATTTTGAAGATAAGGCATAATCTGTAAATTATCACACACTTTCTTCAAAATGTCTCAAGAATATGGAATTTTTTGAAGAAAATCTTAAGATTATTTTTGGTGGGGATGGGCACGGGAATATCGTGACTGGACCACGGATGTGGATATGTGGAAGAGAGTTGCCTGGTAGGATGAATCCCGGTTTCCCCTTGATCACGTCGATGGTCGTGACAGGGTACGCCGCCTTCCAGGAGAACAGCTGCTCCCCTCTCCCCGGCAGTTCAGAGCTCAAACACCACCATGTTTCAATATCTCGACTTTGCGTAATCGATTTTTAAATATTTGGTACAGCCTATCTCCAGTATCTACCAAGAACTCCTGGCATTCATGCCCAGGCGAGTTGCAGCTGTTTTTAAGGCCAAAAGAGGCTCAACGTGTTAATGAGTAGGTGATCATAATGTTTTGGGAACAGGTCAATTCCACCGAGAATTTTCCCCCGTGATTTCACCCATAGGTGATTTCTCTTTTTTGTACACGCTCGAAAAAAAAAAAAAGATAAAGCGATGATAGATATTACTTCTGTAAAAAAAAATAGAAAGGTTACAAAAGATTAAACTGTTCAAAGTGCAATATGTATTGTAGGCCCTTATTTAATTCTTACCCAAATCACTTGAACATAGTATTATGCTTATGGTACTTTGCTAAAAAACGTAAGAAATAAATATTTTATAATTAATGGATAGTTATTTATGGGAAGTGCAAGGATAGTTTTTACAAATTTGGTTCATTTACACAGAAATTCTAAATCTTTCATAGAAGTATGAACTGTGTACTGTTTATCACTTATCAGTATTATCACATAATAAAAAATATAATAACATTTATCAGACCATTTCAAATTATGCATAAAAAAGAATTTTATTTCTTTTAATTATCAAAGAAAAAAAAATAAAATTCTTATATAAAGAAATATTTATTTTTAACACGTTTACTGCCATGATTAAAACGTTTGCAGTGACATTTTTAAGTCTATTATTTTGTGTACGCTAAACGTCCTACTACTTAAAATAAATATCTAATGTTTCCACAAGTATGTTTCGAACAAAGGATTTTTCTTACCATTTCCATTCTAATCATTTCTTTAGTGTTATCAAATTTTTTTTTTTTTTATTAATCCTTCCTTGTTAACGCGAAATAATATAACGACAAGGCGTGAAAATCCACAATTCACAAATAAAATAAATATTATTATTTTACTGAAAAACTTGAGTTTCTTTAAAGTAACGGGTGATCATTATGCTTAAAGAATGACCAAAAGTTAATAAATAATAAGTTTCAGAAATCCTTTTGATCTTGTAAATCGAAGCGAAATGATTCATTCTTAATAATTTTCTCTCGTTTAGTTTGTTTTAAAAACGCCCCAGAAAAGAAGTTTGAATGAAACTCCAATAATTATTGACAAGATGATTAAGCCAAAGTGCAGAGTAAAGTAAATAACTCATTCATGTATATATAAGGAGTATGTATGTATGAGTGCATGTCCGTAGAATCGATTCTTCTATTCGAAGCTTAAAAGTTAATTAAGCGAAATATCTGCCAATGCAAATTAACAATATGATATATTGAATTTTCAATCAAGTGCTATATTCTGTCGTATTTTATTCATATAACATGTTCTCCTTTCAAATGAATTTATTAGAACGGAAATACTTGCACATTCATTACTTGCATCGGTGAAGACTTTTCAAAATAATATTTAAATAATGAATATGTACTGCAAAGTAACTGTAATTAATTACTTAAATTTTACACAAAAGACTGGGCATGATATCTGGTAAAGCATTCAACATCATCTCAAAAGTTAACTACATGATTTATAAGAGTCGACAGTCAGAGCTGTCACATATTATTCATCGGATAGCTCCCAAATTTCCCTGTTACGAAGGGTTCGGTCACTAACAAGTACGAATTTTAATGAAATATGGAATTTTTTTACATAAAATTTCATTTTTTAGCATACTTTTAACCGTTTGAGGCCGTATGCCACTTTGGCTTCCACAGAGCACTTCGACGAACTTAGCCACTCTGCGACAGGTCCCCTCTCTTCGTGACAGCTTTGGGTTCTCTTAATGCATTTCCGTGGAAGAAATTCCAATTTTAAATATTGAAAAAAGTATTAAATTCAACTTTTTTGGATGTTCTAATTGATTGAAATTGTGAAGTAAACCTTTAACTTTGATTTACGAGCTCTTTTGCAATACATCACGAAGTCCTCTTTCTGTCACACACAGGAAGGACCTGTCGAGGAGAAGACAGTCTCGTGACATTAATTCTAACCAACACGGCACTTATGTTCAAAGTTAAACAACTGTAATGGGTTAAAATGAAATTATATTATAATCGATTCATTTGCTTAATTATTTTTTAAAATTATTTAAATTGTTATTGAAATTAAGGTTATTTTTACTCTAAAAATGCGGCTCCTAATTTAGACTTAATTTCATAGTGTAAAAGCAAAATTTAGAATAAAAATTTCATTTTGTTGGCCTAATTTAACAAAAAAAAAAACAGAAAATTCTACTTTTATATGAAATCTTCTTGGACTTCTTAAATATTTATTTAAGACACACCCCTTTTTTAAACTATTATTTCTGGTTTATTTTAAGCGTTCAGATTCATTGTCCGTATGCAGTGCATTTATAGCTCTTTTTCATTCTTCCAAAAAATATAACACAAAGCAAGATAGCTGACATTTCTATAAATTTGGAGTGTTAACTCGTATATAGATAATACAGCTTGGTAAGATAGTCGGATATTTATTTTACGCACTCAAATTTTCTCAGCCTTTATCACCTTTTTTTCTTTTACATAATTTATATAAATACACAGTTACCGTATTCCATTGAACTTTATAGCTTTCAAGTTAGCATACCGTACGCCACCTACTTCATGCAAAGAATAGTCAGAATTGTTACATCCTTCCTTCCCTTGAAAACAGCTTCACCTCTGCTCCTAAAACCCACATAAACTTAGTACTCCTGCAAATGTATTGCTTGAATTGTCATTGTGTTACATTTCATATTTCTTATGTAAATAAAATGCTCACACTTTATTTAATTTCAAATGCTTATTGCTCATATTATGGAATAAATTATTTTACTGTGGGCGTTAATTTTGATTATGAGGGAGGAGCATTTTACTCCCTTCACTCTGCAGAAATTTTGAGGAAAATGTACTTATACATGAATAGCGAGAAAATTGTTAATAGCAAACATCAGAGGCTGGTGTTAGTCAAGACTTCTCTTGGAAAAACGAAAGCGTGATGCAGATTAAAAATGAATAAATTGATAAAATAAATGCACGCATAACGTCACTGATAATAGGAAAGTTGGAATATTTCACCGAGATATGAATTGCCACTTCAAGTCTTTGAGAGGATGTATGATAATTAAATAATGTTTATTATGAAGTAAATACAAATGAGAATGCGAAATGAATGTTGTGGAAATAAAAATATTTCAAATCATGATTGTGGGAGGTGACAAATTTCACAACAGCCCTCCCCTTAGCAGAGAAAATGGCTTCATTTTGATAAATCTTTAAAATCGTGCGGTTTTTTTTTTTAGATATATCACGCTATATTACGAAGACAAAGCTTCTTTTTGATAAGTTAAATAATGTACATATTAATGTATAAACTTGTAAAGTACATACATATTGAACACAAACAAAAGGAAAATTAAAACATGTGTTGAAACTTCCGAACTTAGGTCATGTTTTATAGATTCCGTTATGTAATTGCTATCTTCAACGTTAAAATTTATTATGCGCAATGTTATTTTAAATAACGCATTGAAATAGTACACACACATATATTAAAACACAAAGTAATTCAGAAAATTCACGGATTAGAAAAGAAATCTTGTATTTGCCTCCATGTCTATCAGCACTTGGCATCTTTTAGGTATGGATATTTTCTTGAGGAAGACATGCAACATAATTTACCGATTTTTTGATCATTTACAAGAACTTACTTCGGGATGGATTTAGAAGCAAGCAAGAATTTTACAAAATATTCTTTCTTAAATAAAAATGAATTAGATAGAAATAAACATGATCAACTGAAATGTGACACAAAATCTTTTCAATATTCAAATTTATGTTTTATTTTAGGTTTATTGAAGTAAAATGTAATCTCATTGTGTCTATGCGTCTGAAAATGATAGTACCGAGCGTAAACCTGAATTTATTTAATTATTTTCTCTAGTTGAGGGGCGGAGAAGACACTGTATACTTCAAATATCTAAATTTTTGAGATTATTGGCGAACGAAATGCAACACTTATGGAATATTTCAAGTCACCAACATTATTTTAATGTAATGTAGTGAATAAGGTTGAGCACAAGCCAGCACTTTAATGCATTCAAATCAATGTGCTCTGTCAAGTAATTTGCTGACGCGCTCAGCGTCGCAAGATTTTAAAAGGAAGAGAACGAACTTCATACTGTGCAGATTTACAAGAAGCTTTTACATAGCTTCTGCATGTTGAAATTTTCAAATCAACTGGACGTTGTTTTTATAAATCCCTAATGCAACGGATAATATATGACGTATGTGCTTTTTCAAAGGAGCGTTGCACTGCGTATCAGACTTTCAAGGTTGCCTACATTGCTCCCAATTTTACCCTCTGTCAACAGCTTTTCATTAAAATAATAGGTTTTTTTTCGTTAAAATAAGTTTTTTCTTTTAAATTAAGTTTTATACAATTGGATTATAACGTGGTCTCTTAATTAGTTTTTTTTTTTGGACGTATCATAATTGAGTTTTTTTTAAAAATTTAATTTGACAATAATGATACTTTTAATGGAAGCTTACTTTTTTTGACCAAGCGCAAGAGGTACTGAGAAAGTTAACTTCCACGGTGCTAATTTTACTAACAGTAGAAGTAATTTGAAGTTTATTTGACATCCTCTCGGGATTGAAATAGATTTATTTGCAATCCTTTGTCTTCTCATCCTAGGAATTTTTGGTATACTAGTTACATTATTTTAAAAAAAAACACATCTATGCTACAATGGTATCAGGGATTTGTAGTTAAACATATAAATTGCGAATTAAATCTTTAAGTGAAATAGATTAAATTAAGAATTCAGCATTTTTAAAATTAATAATCAGATTAGGATATTATTCAATGCTTTATATTACACATAATTTCCAAATACAAAATATTAAGCTAGCTATTTCCAGTTATGATCTTTATTTAACATGCACTTTTTTTCTGTGAGATCTTTGTAATTAAATAATTTGCAATCCAAATATTTTGTTTTTGATTTCAGCGGTTACTCATTTAAATTTGTGATCTTATTATTGTTAAATTTAAATTAAGATACATATATAGGGACTGCTCAAATCACTTGTTAAAGTAAAATATTCAGAAAATAATTCACATTTATCATAACATTAAAAGAAATATGAATGATTCTTTCAATTTCTGTCTTACTAAAAAAGGGGGGCGTAAACGGGGGAGTGGCCATTTGAATGCATTACATCCCGCAAATACTTTCTTTTAAACTTCGGATTAAAAACTCAAATTTAATAAAAAGAGGAATGCAAATTTTCCCATAGACAGAAAAATATGTAAATACTTTAATCTTTCTAAACTTTTTTTTTTTTTTCTGCAAAGTGATTTATTTCAGAAAAAAAATAAAATTGCACTTGTTGATTAAAGAATTTAATTTTGATTCAGCTAGCTATTTCCAGATATGATCTTTATTTAATATGTACTTTTTTCTTTGAGATATTTGTAATTAAATAATTTGCAATCCAATTATTTTGTTTTTGATTTCAGCTGTTACTCAATTTGTGATCTTATTATTGTTACATTTAAATTAAGATACATACATAACGACTCCTTAAATCACTTGTTAAAGTAAAATATTCAGAAAATAACTCACATTTATCATAACATCAAAAGAAATATGAATGATTCTTTCAATTTCTGTCTTATTAAAAAAGGGGGGCGTAAACGGAGGAGTGGCCATTTGAATGCATTACATCCCGCAAATACTTTCTTTTAAACTTCGGATTAAAAATACAAATTTAATAAAAAGAGGAATGCAAATTTTCACACAGACAGAAAAATATGTAAATACTTTAACCTTTCTAAACTTTTTTTTTTTTTTTTTTTTTTCCTCCAAAGTGATTTATTTCAGGAAAAAATAAAATTGCACTTGTTGATTAAAGAATTTAATTTTGATTCAGCTAGCTATTTTCAGATATGATCTTTATTTAATATGCACTTTTTCTTTGAGATCTTTGTAATAAAATAACTTGCAATCTAATTATTTTGTTTTTGATTTCAGCTGTTACTCAATTTGTGATCTTATTATTGTTACATTTAAATTAAGATACATACATAACGACTCCTTAAATCACTTGTTAAAGTAAAATATTCAGAAAATAATTCACATATATCATAACATCAAAAGAAAAATGAATGATTCTTTCAATTTCTGTCTTATTAAAAAAGGGGGGCGTAAACGGAGGAGTGGCCATTTGAATGCATTACATCCCACAACTACTTTCTTTCAAACTTCGGATTAAATACTCAAATTTAATGAAAGAGGGATGCAAATTTTCACTACAAAAAGAAAAATATGTAACTACTTATAACCTTTCTAAACATTTTTTTCTGCAAAGGGATTTATTTCAGAAAGAAAATAAAATTTCACTTGTTGATTAGAGCATTTGATTTTGATGCAGCTAGCTATTTCCAGTCATGATTTTCATTTAATATTAACTTTTTCTGTTAGATTTTGTAATTAAATAATCTGCAATCCAAATATTTTGTTTCTGATTTCAGCGCCAGCGGTTGAAACGAGCGGTTACAATTAAAGCTTCAACGGTTATAATTAAAGTCTCTTCATGCAGTGCAAAATGAGAAAAGAAAAGGATTTTTAATATATCTTTGACATTTTCTCAGTCTGTTAAAATGCTTATATATGCCATCTTCCGTTTCGAATTTTTTTACGGATTCAAAGAAAATATATTTTTTAAAAGGCATCTATAGTGCAAGTATGTCAATGATTTGTAGTCAGACATTAACAGAGAGTATAAATTTGTCAAATTAAAAGTATTAAGTTCGACACTTTTACATTCACTGAAGTAACAATTCAGAGACGGATGCTATGGAGTGGTTAAATTACACTTAAATTGCTGACTACAAAATATTGAAATTTTGAAATATCAAAACTGTTCACAATAAATTTAAACATCTGTCTTAAAAATGAGTATCATAGTCAATAGTCATAAAAGTTGAGTCTAGGTATAGTAAATCTGTCATGCGCTACACAACAAACAGCTTACAGCGGTGCCTATCGGTTAAATTAGGAGTTAGCGTTCTTATCTCTTACAGTACGAGGTGAGGGAAAATATTCAATTACGAAGTTGTTCACATCATCAATTGAGTAAAAAAAGATACTTGTGCACATAAATGTGCAAATTAATTGGTATAATAATACTACGAATGAAAGGCACAACACGCAGATTTTTATGGTCACGTTTTCCAAAACAACACTTGCATGGCATTAGGTTCATTTATCTTTCATGTTTAAAGTGTTTTCCGTCAGCAAAATACACATCAGGACTCAGAGTGACAATTTCCACTGCACATTGTACTACTACATGTCTTTTGACAAGCCGGCGCAAGTATAAATAATTCCCTTTTAACCCTTGCATTTTAGGTTTTCTATTTTTAACATCAATTAACGCAAGGTGTCTACTCGTACTAAATTGATGATGCTGAGAAACTTTGTAATATTTTTCAAACGTATCTCGAACCGTTTTTGAGATAAGAACGTCAACTCCAAATTTAGCGGCCAGGTGGCTTTGTAAGCTGTTTTCTTGAGGAGCGCAAGGCAACTTGACTAAACACAGACCCCTTTTTTATGACTATAGCTCTTTCCGATCCGAAATCATTGGGGTGATAACGAAGTTTAGCGGGCACACTCAGGCACGCCGAGACACAAACTCGGGCCCGGAGGTCGGATATCTGCCGCCCCCCCCCCAAAAAAAAAAGTTATTCACATTGTAAAATACAAAGAAACTGTTTTTTTCCCTATGCGCCATATCACTAAACGCTCTACGCCCCCAGGGCGCCAGAAAAATAGACAAAGAGCAAGCGATAATACATGTTTTGAAAAATCATCTTCCCAGACAGCACAGCAAACTTGCAGCAAGCTTGATTTATGAAGTCAATAAACTTGAATTAAGCTTGAAAATTTCAAGCGTGTAAGCTTAATGCAAGCTTGAATCAAGTGTTTTAATTTACACTTGCCCAGCTTGCATTAAGCTTGACATAGCAAGCTTAATTTCAAGCTTAAATTTTTTTTTTCTAAATACACAGGCGCCCGCCGGCGAACGCGCCCCACATACTTTATTTTTCCGCGCATTTTCCCCTCTATGATGAAATTTTAAGTTATTTTAATCTGTTTCCATCAAACGTCGGCGGCTGGGTTCGATCCCGGGAATTTTGGGCTGGGAGGCCCGCGCGCTAGCCGTTCCTGCAATGCGCCTCGCGCAGCTAGGACTCAAGTTTGAAGTGACTGTTGTCACGCCGTTTTCTGGCCAGATCGATAAGTATGGGCGATGCTGATAAGTTTCTTTTATTTTTCCATAGGATGAATCAAAATTTAAATAATGTTAAGTGTGATTGATAGACTCTACTAATAGGGAAATAAGCATAATATAAACTTAAAAACAGGACACGTTTTAAAACTTTCAATATCGCAACACTCATGTTGAGCAATACTGCTGGCCAAAACCGAGACAAATGACTCTTTTTGAAATCAATTTCGTAGTATAATTGTATTTTATTTTGAAGAATTTCCAAATTTGGAAATATAGAATCTTATTTTTTAAATTTATGGTCAAGTACATTTATGACTGATTAATTATTTTGTGGAGGCCGGATTACGCCTCATTCTACCACCCATAAAGTGAAGTATATTAACAAACTAAATTGTGTTAATTATATTAAAATTTCTTTTTAGGGCTAATTAATTAGTTAATGGAATTACTAATGTTAATTAGATGTAAATCAAACTAAAACTCCCCTCGTTTTTACACTTCGGAGGGGATTATCCCATTCATTCCTTCCCCTTGCGTGTTCTAATGTCCAGGTTTTGTGCGATAATAAAATAAAACACAACTTTTACGAACTTTTCTTTATTGAGCAAATTTGAGAAACGCTAGACAATTAATGTCCATTCTCTTTCACAGATGGCGCCATCAACGCTCGCTTTCGAAATGAAAAATCAAGCTGTATTCCAGCTTGACAATTCAACTTGACTCCTGCAAGCTTGCTGCAAACTTAAATTGAATTGAACTGTCAAGCTTGTATTAATACGTCAAATTCAAAGAAATGTCAAGCTTGATTTAAGCTTATATGCTGTCTGGGTTATTCGTTCTCATTTTTACTCAAAAACATACCTCTTTTCGCTTAAAATGTTTGTTCAAACTTTAATGACAACGTCATTTTTTAAAACAGGCGACTAAATGTTCACTGTTTTCAGCATATATTCAGTTTTTTATCTTTGAAATAAAAAACTGAATATGTGCTGGAAAATATGGAGGGGGGGGGCACGATGTTAAAAGGTTGGGAACGGCTGCTCTAATTACATTTAATGAGCTATTACAAATATGCAAAATAAATGTTCCGAACAATTTCACTTGGCTTTTAGGCAAAATTAATAGTGTGTTAAACATAAAAGATATAAGTTTAGAAAACGATCTAATGAATTCTTAATATATAAATATAAATATGTGAAAAGCTTTACAGAATCACTAACATAAAAATCTTCAATGAAATGTTTCATTAGCAATAAGATAATTTTAACCTCAAAAATTTGCTGTGAGAAATGAAGTCTATTCATGAAGCACTGAGGAAATAAACATACTTTATAACTTCTAATTATTAAAAAAAAATAATAATCACTGTGATAATAAGAAGTGTAAAAGGGTAAGTAAACTCACCGCAAACAACTGAAAAATCCACATTCCGAGAGCAATTCTAAACAATTTTATTCCAAGAACATTTTGAGGATGAATGAATTTTACCGTGCTTGGGAATTATCAAGTTTGCACCTGCCGGCCTGGAGTTGTCATGGTGATTCCCCGCGTATGAGAGCACAAAGTGTGGTGCATTTGCCCTCCCTCCAACCCCCCCCCCAAAAAAAAATAAATAAATAAAAAGAGCGTACATGACGTCAGCAATCCAGTTTCGTTTAGGACCTCGTCTCGTCTTTGCATATTCCAGTCGGTGTTGGTTTTCGCGAATTCTATTTCTGTCTATACAGAATTTTTTTTGAAAGTTTAGCCCGGGCCCCCAGAAAACACGGGCCCGGGGGGAATCCCCCTCTCCCCCCCACTCTCGACAGGCCTGGGCACACTCTATAATTACAAGAAAGCTTTTTTGTTCTTATTATGTTCATGAATTAACATCAGCTAGTGTGAGAAAGGAAATCTGCGTGTAGTTAAAAAAACGTTAAGCTTTCAATTTTATTGCAAATTTTTATACTCCGATAAAAAAAGAATCGTTTTGGTAATACAGTAAAATAGAAGATATAAACTTCTTTCAGGAATGTACACAGATGGAGAGGAAGGAGCACTGATTTGCCTAATTACGATCAAGGCCGTAGCCAAGGGGGGGTTTTGGGGGTTCAAACCCCCCCCGAAATTTTCAGTCACATAACTTACTGTTCGTAGAAAAAAAATTATCCCTTGTATCGCCAACTTCAGTTCATTCAAACCGCATGTAATTTTTTACTTGTGTTTCTCTGAGGATCGCAAAGTGATAAATTTCACTTAAATATGCTACTCTTTTCTCTGTACGTTATATGCATACCTGTCTTCTGAGTATGGCCAAAAGGAAATGCAATTTCCGTGGCACTTGCAAGCAAAATTTCTCATTCTCATCAAATAATTCTTTAAATAAACAGTGTTTAATGTATCATAGTAGTAGGAATTTGTGAAGGTGGTAGCAAAAATGTGCCCTAAGTACACTATGTACGGCTGCTTTATTTACACAATTTTACACAGTATTTACATTTCCCATAATTAGAATGCAGTATGATCGGAGCAAAAGCTCACATTCGTCTCAATGCTTCTCCACATTGGTTCTCTCTCTTCTTCTTTCACCCCCCCCCCCTTACAGGTAGAGAGAGACAAAAAATAAATATCGTAAATAAAAAAATTTCTTTTTCCACAAAAAATAGTGAGTCATCTCTCGATTCCATCGGAGATCGAAACACGAAACAGTTTCACAGTATCGTGTTTATGACCTCTATAAATAAAAAAGTCAGAGTGATAAGTTTGTGATTTTTGGAGTTTGGGACATGTAAGCTCCAGTCTCGACCCATGTGGACCGGGAGGGAGATCCTACGTTGCATTATTCACGTAACCAGTCCGCTACTCCTTAAGCCCGGCGTTCAGTTAAGTGCGTTTCAGTACGCTATAATGGGAACCCAATGTATTTTTCAGAATCATGAAGACGCACTGCGGAGAAAAGTGCCCCCACTGAGCGGTGGGCGTGCTTTTGTGATTTCACGCGTTATCCTTTGGCGGTGGTCATTAAAAGTCAATAAATTCTTCGACCCTGCACTGTATCCCCCCTTAGTACAATGCCTTGACCATTAAAAAAAAAACCCGCTGCGTCCGGAAAAAAACGCAACTGAACGCCGGGCTTTAGAATAAAAAGAGAGTGGCACTGCGGACAGCAGGAGTAAAAAAAAAAAAAAAAAACATCCGCTGCCTGCCTAGTGTCGCCCCTCTCGAGTCAGCGCCCTAGGCAGTCGCCTAGTTTTCCTATATGGTCCAGCCGGCCCTGCTCTGTCACACAGTGCTTGTCATTCTTTAAAGGCTGCACTAACACAGAGGTTCGCTACGCCCGATAGGATATTGCTTACATAGCACTGTTTCAATTTGGATGCATTTTTTTCGCGTTTTAAATAAAAATGAAAAAACACAAAGCTGGAGATCATACTTTGTTTAATTTTAATTTCAGTGTGCTGAAAAAAGTACCATATTAAAACATAAAACTTGAAACCCCCCCCCGAAAAGTTTTCCTGGCTACGGCCTTGATTACGATATGAGATTTTTAACAAAATGATGATCAAAACCTTTAGTGGGAAATTGTGTCTGAATATTTTTCTTCTTATGTGAATTGCCTACTCTCTTTGATTTAAAACCATTAAGAAGTAAACTAGACTGCTATTATCCAGACAGGATTGAACGCAGAATCATACCCAAAATTTAGATTTCTCATTATAAAATGAAACTATTCGCCTTTTTTTGAGTGAATGTATCTAAATATTTTCCTTGCTAGGTTTATGCTTGGATATGTTATGCAGTTACAAGATAATTTTTTCATTCAACGTATACGTAAATTAAATAACTTATGAAAAATTTAATTGATCCGATACGTAATATCCGATAATAATCCGATCCGTTGCATATACGAAAATTTTAAACTTCAACTCAAATTCATTGCAAATTTTCATTCAGTTCTACTGACTGATTATATATATATGATTTTCTTGAACTTAATTATTTATGTATTTCATGAAAGCTTTTATAAACAGGAATGCGACACTAAAACACTCCAATAGACATAAGATAAAATGATAATAAAACCGTTATAAATTAAAACAACCTATGTTGGGAATGGCGAAATGCAGCCTAATTTTTCTAAATAATATTATTAGTAATATTCAAAAATTTCCTTCAACAAGCGAAACAAGTAAATTAAGACATTGAAAATAAACAAATTTGATTAAATGTATCACGTCTAAACTGTTTTATATTTGCCAAAGAGTGATACATTTTTAAAAATTTATTTTAGCTGTAAATTTAATCATCATTTTAAGAAGGAGACTAAATTTATGAAGGACATTGGCAAAAAAGTAATTGCGCTTTTTACATGAAATTCAAACAAATAAATTTTCAATCATTAAACGATTCTTCAAGTACAACTGTAGCTGAGTAACATGCGTGCTTGCAGTCAGAAGAGCAGAGAACAGCCTCTCACTCCCGGCAAAATTTCACCTGTCTAAGAGAACCTTCAAGTACTCGATAACAATTTAAAAATTAACAATATTTTCAAAATTATTGCATTTTCCTTTAAATCATGTGTACGAACCAAGGAATTTAGGGGCTCACGGGCCATTTGGACAACTGACTAAATATTCTAATTTCTACCCCTGATATTCTCCGTATTAAAACTTTAAGACTAGAAGCAGTATTTTCCTTGAAAATAATATTTATTTCTTTAAACTCTAGCGAGCGAAATTAATGAAAGGAGAAAAGTTCGGGACCTACAAATAGCGTAAGAAAGTCCCTTAAAATCGTACAAAAAAAATAAATCGCAATATTTCCGGAAATTATCGTAGAAAAACTGCGAATTTATATTTGGGTAATTTGAAGGTTTTCTTTCGTTTAATATCATTAACGAAAGTCAAAATACAGTGTTGCCATTGAGAAAAACGCAGTTGATGAAAATTAAATATCAAGAAGGCCCCTTATGCAAATTCAATTAACAGTAAATTAAAGTATACTTTTTTTGAAAACGAATGGTATATATAACTTTGCTGTACGACGAACGGCGGCAAATTAAAGAGCAAGTGGACAGTTTTTTTTCCCCTGCAGCTGTACATCTGTATATCTAAGACATCATTGTAACTCAAATATATTTAGGAACGTATAAAATTACGATTTATATATAGTTGAATGAATTATTAATAGGGATGGACGCGAGACGAAAAATTGGTGTCTCGCGTCTCGCAAAACAGCCGAAAAGCTTGTCTCGTCTCGCAAAAATCCCTATATCATAATGTTAAAAATGTTTGTCTCGTCTCGCAAAAAAGCTGTAAATCTCTGTCTCGTCTCGCAAAAAGTCGTCTCGCGTCCATCCCTAATTATTAAATCGTCGACAATTTTATAATTGTTACGTATATGTCTATTGCATTTATAGTTATTGTATTCCCTGGCGTTCTAGCCAAAAAGAAATATAAATTTAGGGCTTTGAAATCGACCTTCTTTTTAATAGTTACCTTTATAGTTATTCATTAGCAGATATAACAATTAACATTTTTAAAAAATCACAAATCTAGCTACAATATAACACACTTCCAGAATTAGGAACTTGCGTATCTAGAGTGTCGTATGATTTTTTTTGACCATTTGATAGTGGAAGAACATCCTATGTGGGCTATTAATTAAGGTGGTGAAACTAGACATTAAAGAAAAAAAATCACGAAAAGGAAAATACACTGCTCAAAACAATTAAAGGATATTGCGGTTTTAGGTTGATACATGGTCGAAAGACGTAGTAGGTTATATGAGAATAAATTACACATGTTTGGCAGAAAAAAATGCATTTTATTGCGCATTTGTGTAGAAAAGGAAAAAAAAAACACACACAATTTGTGCATATGAGAAAAAAAGAATAAGAAAAGGTGTTTTCTTCAAAGGAAATCATTTTCAGTAGGGGGTATGGTTTCCACGGACTGCCAGCAACGTTGAACACCTTTGAGGCATGGAATCAATTAGGCTATTAATCACGAGTTGCGGTATTCGGTCCCACTATTCCAGAAGAGCTCTTTCCAGTTCTTGGAGAGTTTGTGGGGGTGGTTGGCGGCCAGCAACTCGTCTTCCTAGAGCGTCCTAAACGTGCTCTATTGGATTCATGTCTGGAGAATACGCTGGCCATTCCATTTGTACGATTTCTTCCTCGAAAAGGAAATTCTCCACCAGGTTAGCCCGATGTGGCCTGCAGTTATCGTCCATTAATGAAGTCATCTCCGATTCCTGCAGCGTAAGGGACTACAATAGGTCTGACGATCTCACCCCTTCATCGGCGACCAGTCAGAGGTCCATCTCGAATGATGTAGAGGTCTGTGCGCCCGTCAATGGAGATGCCATCATACACCAACACTCCCCCACCGCCAAAGCTGACACTTTCGTGCACGAACGCAGGATTCTTCCTACTGCCACGGTCCCTCCAGATGAAAATACGCCTATTATCAGGATGAACTGAAAAACGGGACTCGTCAGAAAAAAGAACATTGCTCCATTCATTTCTCTTCCAGTTCACATGCTCTGTTGCCCATTCCCTGCAGTCGCACGATGCCTTGATGTTAGTCTAACACATACCATCGGTCGGCGAGCATACAGACCTACACCATAGAGCCGGTTTCGGACAGTCTGAGTCTAAACCGTGGTGCCAGTAGCCGAGCTAAGGTGTTGTTGGAGAAGAGTAGCATTCATATTCCGGTGTCTCCGAGCCGTTAAAACTAAATAACGATCTTCATTGGGCATTGTTGACCGTCTACGACCTTGCCCTGGTCTTCGGCCTGCACTTCCAGTCGCCAAAAACCGGTTTCAGATCCTGGAAATCACACTTTTTGACACTCCAATGGCTTGCGCTACTTTGGCCCACTTCTAACCTACCGACAACTCCCCATGCTTCTGAATCGGTTAAATGACTTCGCTGAGACATCGTACTCATCGAAACAAAGCAGTCACTGAATGCCGATCATCCTTGTCTTCATTGTCTTTTATTCAGTTGAGAGTCCAATTTCATTCGCTACCGCTGAAGCGACGTTTTTGACGTCGAACTCAAAATCAGCATACTCCACAGTTTGAAAATCAGAAAAATTTGCATTTGTGATTCTCTTCTTCCATTTTCGGCAAAAAAATCGCTCATATCTTTTTTTTATATAAAAATTACAATATCCTTTAATTGTTTTGAGCAGTGTATGATACATATTAAAACTTCGTGCAAAATATTTCTTTATTAATTAGTTCGTTAAAATTAAACTTGTGTGTAAGGTTTAATCAATGGTTCGACGCTGATGCAAGATATAATTCATTCTTTGATTGAATACATGCACACGCTTACAGACAAAAATGGGAGAAGTTCTATAGTGCGCCTTCCCGTAAAGTATTATTAGTTACTAGGGATCGACCGATGCCACATTTTCACCGATAACCGATACTTTACCTATAAATTCATTTTTAGAAATAGCCGATACCGATACTTTACAGTTATTGTATCGGCCGATATCGATACTTTAAATGATTTAATACCATTTAAATCCACATCTGTGGACAGTTTTTGCAACGAGAGTGCAGTTCTCGTTGAAAAAAATAACACCATGATGAGCCCATAGATAAAAATTTTTGCCCGGCAGAAAGCATTAAAAGAAAAAGCAGTGAATACATTCAAGTGAGTGTACAGTATTTATAGTCCTACTTTTCTATTAAAACATACCGACCAATGACCGAATTTATAAAACACTGCACATTGGGAAATGTCTGAAGTGTACAGGTTCGGGATTCTTTCTCCTCGCGTGACTATCGATCTAAGGGTCTAGAGTTTTGGGAGGTTTTCTCCAGATGTATCTTGAATATGCATTAGAGCCCCTCAAAAAGTTCTACCAGTGCTGTTACCCAGACAGCACATAAGCTTAAATCAAGCTTGACAATTCCTTGAATTTGATGTATTAATGCAAGCTTGACAGTTCAACTCATTTTAAGCTGGCAGCAAGCTTGCAGGTGTCAAGTTGAATTGTCAAGCTTAAATGCAGCTTGATTTAAGCTTGACAAGTGATACTAGCTTGATTTTAGCTTTCAAAGTGCGCAGTGATGGCGCCATCTGTGAAAGAGAATGTACATTAATTGTCTAGCGTCCTCAAATTTGCTGAAAGTTCGTAAAAGATGTGTTTTATTTTATTACCAGTGCCATATTACCGGCAGGGCAAACTGGGCAACGGCCCAGTGCCTACAGATTTTAGGGCCCAAAAATCCTACATCTTACACTTTTGTAGTTTTAAAATAAAATTACAAAGGATAAAAAAAATTCAGAAGTTAAACAATTTTTTTAATTATAAAGTATGAACAATGAAAATAATTCAAATTTACATTTGTATAAATTAATTTAAACTTATTTTTAATTCTTCGAAATGCTCTATATCGATATAGCATACCAATATGTAGGAAAATTACTAACCACATTTGTAAAGAGAATTTTTAGCGTTAAAAAATAGCACAATTTTTCAATTATTTGTTATTTTAAGAAATGTTTACAAAAATGACTAAAGTGTTTGTATTCTATACATGTTAGCCACTGTGATATAGCATTTCGAAGTAACGTTTAACTATCTGGTTCTTTGATTTCAGATTACTTAACACAAAATTTGTGTTAAGTAAGTAAACCCATTCTATATTTCCAAATATGGAAATTCTTCAAAATAAAATACAATTATACTACGAAATTGATTTCAAAATCAGTCGGTTGTCTCGATTTTGGCCAGCGGCAGTATTGCTCATGAGTGTTGCGAAAGTTTTAAAACATGTGTTGCTCTTAAGTTTATATTATGTTTATTTCCCTATTAGTAGAGTCTCTAAATCACACATAACATTATTTTAATTTTGATGCATCCCATGAAAAAATAAAAGAAACAAATAACACATCGCCCACTTATCAATCTGGCGAGAAAACAGCGTAAAATGTCACTTCAAACTTTAGTCACAGCTGCACAAGGCTTAGTGGCTGAACGGATAGCGTGCTCGACTGCTAACCCAAAGGTCCCGGGTTCTATTCCAGCCACGAACACTCGATGGAAACAGATTAAATTAAATTGAAATTTCAGTTGGCCGACCGGCTCCCCGTGTATTTAGGAAATTTTTTTAAGCTTGAAATGTCAAGCTTAATGAAAGCTGGGCAAGTGTAAACTAGAACACTTGATTCAAGCTTCATTAAGCTTACACGCTTGAAATTTTCAAGCTTAATTCAAGCTTATCGACTTGATAAATCAAGTTTGCTGCAAGTTTGCTGTGCTGTCTGGGTAGAGAGCTTACTTTGGCTAGGTTGTCAGACTATCTCTAGAAGGAGCAGTACGTCATCTTTTTGAATTAGCCGGGTATAATTAAATTATAATTTTACTCTGAGCACAAGACATTTTTAATAAGTAAAATTTATTTTTAACATCAAACAAAGCAAAATTAAACAAAAACTCATTACGCACAAAATTTTATAAGTTAAAACTCCAAATTGTTTCATGAATACGACTGACAACACACGTATTGTGGTGAATTATAACGAATTCGGCATCAAAAGATCGATATCGTGAAAGTAGTTTTTTTTTTCATGCAAAAATCATGAAGTACACAAACTGAATGGTAATTGCACTATCACATGTGTTATAACATTCTATGCTAGTTGAAAAATTAACTTTAATCAAAGAAATGAAACGATTAAAAAAAATGTCTCAAATAAATTACTTTTCATAAGTCGGAACAGATCAAAGAGAAAATTAAAGCAATATAAAATAACTCATTTTATTAAATTTGATCGTAAGATTTATGTGTTTGAGATCAAATATTTTAAAAATTTCAAATTCTTCCATATCTTCGATAAATTTTATTAGTTTCGGAAAAAATAATCCCTCCCCTACAAAAAAAGTGAATAAATAAATAAAAGAGTGGTTTTTTAATGCAAAGGTTTGCAATAAATATAAAAAATCGCACTGAGAATTTCTCTGTAAAAAATTCAAGAATTCATTTTACACACAGATATCTAATACCTAGAAAATAATAATTTCAATATGTCTCAATATAGCAAATTTTTAAAACATACTAAAAGTATAAACTAACTTTTCCTGGCCGCATATTAATTATGACTACATACAAACTCCTAAATCCATACGAACGGTCCTAAAAGTTTGCAAATATGAATTTTTAACGTCTACGAAGAAACTTGTAACATATAAAACAAACGCGAGGGCCGAATGCAATAGATAGTAGGGACCAATTTAGAAAGAATATATATATATATAGCTGCTGTAAAAATAAAAATAAATAAAAAAAAAACCTTCATGCTCCCTTAACTGCTTTATAACCATGTTTCTGTTTAAAAAATAAAAAATAAAAATCGGATTTTTGACCGTAGGTAGGCAGTGATCATAGTAGAAATAAGAACACTAATTTAAAAGAAAATAATAAAAACATTAGACTTGGTTGATCGGTTTGCAATTGCCTGCCTCGAAAACTCCATGAACAAAACGTATTCCTAAACAGTGGCGTAACTACGTCGTTGTGGTCCGTAGAAAGTTCATTGCTTAGACGGCCGAAGTGTGAAGGTCCCGGGTTCGGGTCCCATCGCGCGGCTGTCGATCTATCGGTCTGGAGTTTTGGTAGGTTTTCTGCAGATGTAACGTGAATACGCGTTAGAACCCGTTAGAAAGTCCTCTTACTAAGGCACCTCCTTACCTTGGCAGATAGCCCTAGCGTAGCGTTGCCATAGTCACACAAACAATCATTGCTTGGGTCCTCGTTTTTACAAGTTACAAAACAGAGCTATTACTTTTTCTCAGTGATACCTTTAAATTTGATACATATTTTTTGTATGTTGTTTAATTTATGTACTTCAGTCAGTAACTTAAACTATTTGAATACAATAAAGAATTAATATATATATATTTTCAATAAATGTAATGAGCTTGCCACAGTCTCGTGTTGGGTGGGAGGGGGGGGGGGGCGCCCGGGAGCCTGTGATATCTAGCCCGTCCTGCCATCTTACTGTTATGCCACTGTCCGTAAAATACCAGTAGAAGCTGAAGTTATTTTCGCGCTACTCTGCCAAAGTCGCCATGTATAAGTTTTCGGGACAATTCCGGAAAATGAAAGTTTTATGTTACGAAAGTCTACACAATGGGCGAACTTTTAAAAAGAATTTACCATCAGACCGTGCAACCACTCAATATATTTGAGTAATAACCAGCCCGAGTATTTGAGTAACAGCCACATTTCCTACTTCCGTTTTGCGATTAACTAATTAGTTTTTGTAAAAAACACAAATTTAAAAGAAATTTTAGCATTTATTGTTGTGTGACATAATTCGTTTTTACATGGAACAAAATTTTAAATATGAAACTGACATGGGACTTACGACGTGCTCGCGATAATCGCGAAAATTAAAGCTTTTACAGTAGTTATCTTTTGAGCTTGAGATAAAATATATCTTTGGTTTGGACGTTTTTCCAGGGTAGGAATACAATGCATATAATATAGAGGATTGTCAGATTTGCTTCCTGGGTATCTCTCCATTTTCCCACTGAGGAAGTCTTCCTTCTAAAAGTTATTGATGTTACTGGTTAAAAGAGATTTTCAATAACATATGTTGACGCCTAGCAACGTTCATTTGTGACGTTGTAATTGCCAATTAATAATGCCGTTGTGGCAACACTTGTTTCAAAAACTCTAAAAATTTAACATCGACACAATTCGATGTAGTTTAATGGACGTCTCATTTCGGAGCGTAATATTGGTAAAAATTTCGTTGATGTTTTAATAGTTTTGTTATTTAATACATTCCCCACTTCGGCCATAACATTGGTCCTACCAGAGCCGGAGAAAGAAATCGGCTTACATGTAGAATTCTTCGATTAGTTGACTGTCGCTTTTCGCTGTTGTGTTTTGAAAATGGCGAATTCGTAAGGAAAAAGTTTATCCGAAAATTTAAAAAAATTAAACTGTCGGAAAGGAAATTATAAATTGCGAATAACTAAGCTTCAAACCTTTTGAAATTAAAAGTCATCTGCAGATAAATTTATTTTGCAAATCAAAATAGACTGCGTTTCAGACGTAAGTTGTAAATTAGAAGAATTGAAACTGGATTATTATGAAGTTATTGAAACGAACGATGTCCCAGAGTTGGAGTCAGAATTTGAAAAATTAGAAGACATTCTCGAAGAAGTAAAGGTAAGCTTACAAAAGTTATTTTATTCCAATTCAAATGTAAATGTCGCATCTAGTAAGTTAGATAACTGTTTTAATTCCAACATTAAATTACCCGATGTAAGCTTACCAGAATTCTATGGTAATATTGAGCAATGGATTACTTTTAAAGCTTAATTTGATAGTTTAATCACAAACCACCCACCTCTAACAGATACTCATAAGTTATTTTATTTACGTTCCTGTTTAAAAGGTGATATTAGAAGCATAGAAACGCCTCAGGATACTATTTCTTCCTTAATGCAAGTTTTGATAAGCAGATTTGAAAACAAAAGATTAATTATTAACACTCATTTTCTAAACATTTTGAAGATAGAAAAATTGAACCTTGAATCTTCTTAGGGTCTTAGAAATTTGGTTGAAGTTATAAATAAAAGTTTAAGAGGATTAAAGTTAATGAAATTAGAAGGAAATGATCTGGTCTACCAGTTATTAATAACTGTTATAATCCAAAAGTTAGACAAGGATCTCGTAATCAATATGAAATGATTTTACCTTCAACTGAATTGCCTGAATGGAATAAATTTTTAGAATTCCTTGAACATCGTTCACAGATATTAGAAAATTTGCAGGGAGTACAATATCATTCCATGAAAGTTAGATTTTCTAATCAAAATAAGGCGAATGCTTTTATGTTGAAGCTCGACAATAATTTGTGTGTTTTATGTAAAAATTCTAACAAGTTATACCAATGACCTACTTTTCTCAAAATGTCTCCTTCACATCGATTTATTGTTGCCAAAAAAAAAAATCTTAGCATTAATTGCTTAAATCATTCACACAAACTTTCTTCATGTCCGTCCAAATACTGTTGTCGTTCCTGTCAAGAAAGGCACAATTACCTTTTATGTCGTTCTGAAAATAATCCTTCGCCAACTCAAAATAATTTCCCTAAAAATGATACTGCGCCAAGCCTGGAACCAGTTGAAAGTTCATCTCTGAATGTTCTAAATTTGCAACCAACTGACGATGTTTCTCGTACACAAATTCCGTCACACCTTCGGATGAAATAAAAAATAGCTGCCAAAAGAAAATTGTTCGTTCGTTTTCTTCGATTTTAGAAGCATCCAGTAAATCTGTTTTGCTTTCATCAGCACTTGTTTGGGTCTGGTCCTCTTTACAAAATAGATAATTGTATTGTAAAGCTATCCTTGATAATGGATCAATGTCGCATTTTATAACTACAGAAATGGCTATGGAACTGGGATTGATTAAGCAAAAAGTGAATGTAGCTGTTAGTGGTTTAGGTGGAAACGCTACAAATAACAAATGGAAAACGAGTGCACTCATTAGTAATAAAGATTCTTCTTTTACTTCAGAAATAGAGTTGCTCATTGTAAGCAAAAATACAGATTTTATACCGTCACGTCATCTAAGCTTGACATGAAACAGATAAATATTCCGTTAAGCTACACATTAGCCGATCCTCATTTTTTCAAACTAAACAAGATCGATATGATCATTGGTGCTGAATTATTCTTCCAAATAATAAAGGATGAACAACAATATATTTCTAATAAGTTAGTGCTTAGAAATTCTGTGTTTGGCTTTATTGCTACCGGATCAATTTTAACCAAGTCCCCTAAACAATATTGTGGGCTAATTTCGAAATCTGAAAATATCGAAGATTGTATCTGTAAATTTTGGAAAGTTGAAGAAGTTCCTACGGATCATCCCTTAAGCTAAGAAGAAGAATTTTGTGAAGCCCATTTTAAGACAACACATAGACGAGACGAAACAGGAAGATACATCGTCCAGATGCATATCAAAGAAGAAGAATTAAATACATTGAGTAATTCTCGAATCTTAGCAGAAAAACGACTATATCAAACACTTAGAAGATTGAATTTCTTAATGAATACGAAGCACTTATCCACATGGAGAAATTAGACGATCCAACCTACATTTCTGCTGAGTACTACTTACCACATCAAGGAGTATACAGGCCAGAAAGATCCTCTACTAAGAATAGTTTTTAATGGTAATGCACTTACAATGTCTGGAAAAAGTTTGAATGATGTTTTACTTTCTGGTGAAGTAAAAGGAGATATATTTGACATTATGATGCGATTTCGGAAACATAGAGTAGTTTTAACTGCTGATATTGAAAAAATCTTCAGGCGGATCCTAATAGAACCTAGTCAAAGGGGCTTATTGAGAATCTTGTGGAAAAATGAAGAAAATCAAAATGCTGTTGTGTATCGACTAAACACTGTTACCTATGGAGCAAAAAGTGCCCCATTTCTTGCCACTCGAGTCATAAAACAGATGGCCATAGATGAATTATTCTCTTTTCCACTGGCCTCAGAAGTTGTTCAATCAGATTTATACGTGGGTGACATAGTAACCGACTGCTCTGATATCACAACTGCAAAAATTCTTAAAGACCAACTAATTAAAATGTTTCAATAATGTGGTATGACCCTCCACAAATGGAAATAAAATTGCAATCAAATACTTGATCTTGAGCAAGAATCGTACGAACATTCTTTCCATCAAAATTGAGAACCTGTTACTAAAACATTGGGTATGATTTGGAACTCAAAAGAAGATCAATTTAATTTTAAGGTCTCAGTGAAATATCAAACCGCTTACACTAAACGAGAAGTTTTGTTTACGATTGCAAAATTATACGATCTATTCGGTTTACTTGGACCTATCATTTGTCGAGCAAAAATATTCGTTCAACATCTTTGGTTATAGAAAGTTAATTGAGATAAATCACTTCGAAAACCCCTCGCTTATAAACGGCATCATTTCGTAACCACACTGAAAGAAATTGAAACTATAAAAATCAATAGATATGTTTTGCGATCTGAAGAAACAATAATTACACTACATGGATTTTGTGATTCCTCTAGTGTAGTAGTCGGTTTACCTGCAGTTCTATACTCGATCGGGGTCCTATCATTCCAAGCTGCTTGCTAGCAAATCTAGAGTGGCCCCTTTAAAATCTATATCGATTCCTCGTCTAGAACTCTATTCCTGTTTGTTATTGTCGCAGATAGTAAACAAAGTTATCGCATCTTTGAAGTTGGATATTAAAAGTGTAGAGCAGTGTTTCCCAACCTTTTTTGTGCCATGCCCCACCTAAGCCTTTAAAAAATTCCTATGCCCCCCCTATGTACCATATACGTAATTTTCAATATTAAAAATTTGAATTGTTCACTTAAACTTTTTTTTTATTTCCAATGGTGGGCCTTTTGCTTTTAAGCATTGGCCACAACTAAGGCCAGCGTCGCCTCCTATAAAGAGACGAACACAAATGACAGCCACGCCCAGCCGGGGATCTAACCCTGACCGCCGGGAGTTGAACCCGAAACCGTAGTACGGTGCTTTTTTATCTACAATACAAGCTGGTCGGCGCCACTTAAGAAACTTAAATGATAGGTTTTAGGAAGAAATCACTAGGAAATTGTTAACGAAACACATTAAATAATTTTTTAAATATTTTTTATTAAACAGAGTAAATATTTTGGTCTCGTCAAACGAATTTATAATACTTATTGGTCACAATTATTTAAGAATTTGCTTTTTCCTTTCAATTTTGGCACGGAAATCTAGCATTGCGTTTAAACGGCCCGGAGCAAAATTATTAAACTTGTGTCGAGTCTATTTTTGAATTGCCTCCCTTAACAATCAATTTGCCCCCCTGTGGGGCGTGGGCCCCACGTTGGGAAACATTGGTGTAGAGCTATTCTCCGATTCTTCTATTGCGTTAGCTTGGATTAATTTTCTTCCTCATCATATTAAAACCTTTACAGAAAATATAGTTTCAAAAATCCAAATTCTGACAGAAAACTATAAATGGGAACACATTTCATCTGGAAACAACCAGCTGACGTTTTGTCCCGTGGTGCAGATCCTCATGTACTGAAAGCCTTTGATTTGTGGTGGACTGGACCACATCTTGCATTGAATGATGAAATAAATAGTTCTGAGTGGGCAGATAAGAACCTTGACAAAGCAGATAAAGAACTTTATTTGACTGAACTAAAAAAAAAAAAGACTCCAACACTCACCTTGTTCTTACATCAAATAGACGTTTTATTGACCAAATACTTAGCCTAAGTAACAATTATATCAAACTAATCCGAATTCTTAGTTTTAGTTTCAGGTTTGTGTCCAACTGTAAGGAGAAAACAGCTGATCCTCTAACTAATAGTGAATTTGAAGATGCCAAAAAATATTTGATAAAAACTGTACAGTTAAATTCATTTCCAAAAGAAATAAATGCTTTAATCAAAAATGAGAACTTAAAGGACAATCATGCAAGTAATTTAAATATATTTCTTGATAGTAAGGGTCTAATTCGCGTAGGAGGACGTCTTAACAATTCAGACCTATTAATTGATCCAAAAACACCCCATTTTACTGCCAAGAGATAATAAATTAATTAATATAATTATGGAATATTTTCACTTAAAGAATTTGCATGTTGGTTCCCAGACATTGCTACACTTAGTAAGGCAAGAATTTTGGCCGTTAAATGGGAGAAACAACGCTAGGGAAACCGCTCATAACTGTATCACTTGCTTTAAAAATAAACCAAAGGTAGAAGAGCAAGTAATGGCTTCCCTACCTAAAGAAAGAGTAAGGGTTGCCCTCTCCCTTTGCTAATACAGGTACAGACTTATGCGGCCCATTCTATATTAAATATAAAAATCAACGTAAGGAAATTTTAAATAAAAT
Source organism: Cheiracanthium punctorium (assembly GCA_038373885.1). Classification (NCBI taxonomy): domain Eukaryota; kingdom Metazoa; phylum Arthropoda; class Arachnida; order Araneae; family Cheiracanthiidae; genus Cheiracanthium; species Cheiracanthium punctorium. The sequence continues at coordinate 19,988 of JAWZYV010016179.1, read as the reverse complement.
TTATGTTGCAATATTTGTTTGCCTTTCAACTCGCGCAGTTCATTTCGAAATTTTAACTGATTTAACTTCGGATGCTTTAATATCAACATTAAAAAGGTTTTTTTGCAAGACGCGAAGTTTGCTCCACCATCTTCTCAGATAACGCTACAAACTTCGTCGGAGCTAATTCGGAACTAAAAACTTTTAAACTTGCTAAAAATCCTCCTGATGACCTTGCTTCTTATTTAGTATCTCAATCAATCATTTGGAAATTTTTGCCCCCGAGATCTCCAAATTTTGGTGATCTCTGGGAAGCCGACGTAAAGTCGTTCAAATATCATTTACGGTGAACAATAGGAAAGGTAAATATCACTTTTGAGGAATTTTTTAACTGTTACAAATGAAATGAGGGTATTTTGAATAGTAGACCACTCATTCCTTTATCATCTGACCCCAAGGATTTTGGAACGTTGACACCCTGTCATTTCTTAATAGGAAGGCATATTAATTCCTTACCCGAACCTCACTTAACCGAGTTATCTGATAATAAAGTTTCGCGTTGGCACAGAGTAACAAAATTAAATCAAATTATTTGGAAAAAAAAATGGTCTAGAGATTATCTAAACAACCTCTAAGAAGTAAATGGCTTTATGAGAAAAATGTTCAAATTGGTTCCTTAGTTTTGCTTAAGGATCACAAGCTCCCAATATATGTTCATGGTCTATTGGTATAATTGACGAGGTAATATTTGTACCAGATGGTAAGATACAAGTTGTTCTCGTGAAAACTTCGCGCGGAATTTTTAAACGCAGCATTTCTAGCATATTTGTATTACCATCACAAGAAAGCTGAAATTTCTTACGAATATAGTCAGTATGTATAAATGTGTGTATAAATTCTGTCCATAGTACATTGTTTTATTGCAACTATATTTAATTATTTCGATGTACATTTGTGTAATACTTGTGCATAACCTATTAGAAATTTATTATATTTATACAACCCTTTGAAATCATTTGGGATTTCAAAGGCCGGCGGAATGTTGACGCCTAGCAACGCTCATTTGGGACGTTGTAATTGCCAATTAATAATGCCGTTGTGGCAACACTTGTTTTAAGAACTCTAAAAATTTAATATCGATACAATTCTATGTAGTTTAATGGACGTCTCATTTCGGAGCGTAATATTGGTAAAAAATTCGATAATAAATTTCGTTGTTTAATAGCTTTGTTATTTAATACAGTCCACACTTCGGCCAAAACAACACATTTTATTTTGAAATAGTACTTGTTATATTATAACCGATTTATAATGGGCGCTTATATTTTTTATTATTTATGTTCACTTTTTGAAGTTTTAGTGTAGTAATTATGGTGTTAGACTAGAAATTACTCTTTTGGAGCAACAGTTACAATTAAAATTAGTTTTTTTTGTGAGCTAAAATATAATGCGATAAGAAAAAAATACATTTTATGGCTATTTGACATTTTCTCAGGCTGTTAAAATGTTTACTTAAGGCAACCTTCCCTGTTTTTGTGATTTTTCTAGATTCAAGGAAAATATATTGTCTTGGATGTTAGTGCGAGAGAGCAAAATGGTCGCTAGCAGTTTCCGAGGAATGGCAATATTATGAAGTCTCCTAATTTCTTACGACTATCAAAATTGCGGCGAGAAACTCCAAGAAGGACGTATGTTATATGAAGACTTAATTATCTCATTTTTTATGTTATACATGTTCTTTTATCTGAAGTTCAGTTGTAGTGAAATAATTATGCTTCTAGCCTTTTTTTTTAATTAAGAGCAATAGTTACACTGATAATAGTTTCTTCGGAGCTTGAGAAAAAAAAATGTTTTTTAGCTACTTGGCATGTTTCTGGCCTTGTTAAAATAATTATCTAAAGGCACTCTTCCCTCTTTTTGATTTCTTACAGGATGCAAGGAAATAGATGTCTTATTTATTAAAAAAGACATCTATAGTGCAAATATATGAAGGATTTATAGTCAAGATATAACTAGAAATCACTTAAAAGAGCTTAACTTATTTTTTATTGAAGTAAATATTCAGAGAAGGATAATATGTAATGCTTAAAGTACACATATTTTATGATTACTGATTATGATTTTGAAGCTTTTTAAATCCAAAAGATATACGATGGTGTGTAAATAAATAAATATATATGTATATTTTTTTTTTTGCAATGAGAAAAAAAATCTTTGCGCTTGTGAGCGTTCATTTTTCGATAAGGGAGCCAATAACTAAATCCTGATATCCTCTACCCTGTTGCGCCTGCTACACAAACAGTAAAAATAATCAACGAGTAGAAATTAGTAATTTGATGTTTTTTTAATTTTTCATTAATATTTATACATAATTATTTAAAAGTAGGAAGGTTAAAATTCTTAAAAGAACGTTAGCGTCATGAATATTTTCTTAAATGGAGGTAGGAATATATGGACGCATTTTGAATGTCAAAAGACTTTATTGCTACGCCAAAAGTGAAAAATATATGGATTTTTCTTATATGCATATTCCTCCTTTGTAACGGAAATCGTGCTGGAAAACTTTTTAAAATCAGCATGAGATAGGACCTTTATGTCACAGATGATTTTCTAGTATAAATAAATGTACAAAGGCCTACCAACAGCTTATGGAGGAAGACAGCGTGCTACAAAGGAAATTCGTGTGTTGTATTAAATAGAAGTCTAAAAGCTCATAAATCAGTAAATATATATTTAAGCATCATTCTAAAATTATGCCTCATATTTTACAAGTTCAGTCAGTTCTTCGTTGGGAGAATATGTTTCAATTTTGGTTACGTTTAGCATACTGCATTTATACTTTCGTATTAGTTGACCTTGTAGCTTTTTTTCTTATTTTTCTTTTTTCATATCTATTATGGTGATTGAATTTACGGTTTAAAGCACTTCCACCTATTGATAATTTATATAATGGCTTATTATAATTATTACTATTATATTTGGTGGAATAACAATGTACATTACACTTCTATCAATAACAATATTATGGCAAATTTTGTCTTCAGAATTATAATGTTACACATTATAGTTGGTACAAATTCATCAGTCAGTATGATGGTGCAAGAATATCCTACGTAAGATACTAATGCAGGAGGAAAAACAAAATTAAAGTAAATTTTCCCGAGTACATCGAGACAAAAACCACTATTCTTTAAAAGTCTGCATGATATTTTTGCCAATTACCTGAATAAAATCTTGCACAAAAGACATATGCCTAGTAACTAGCACACGTCTGGTATCTTTTCGAACATAATTTACAATATACAAAACTCATTTTTGTATTATTTCATTAGCATAAAGTAGTCATTTATCCTGAGAATACTTCGGGAGTTTATGTTTTTATAGTTAATGGTACTGATATAAATGAGTATCGCTATAAATGATTTTTAGGGAAAAAAAGGAAATCCCCATTTCAATTTGTATAACAGTGATAAACGTGTATCGTGTATGCATTTTATAATTTCATGAAGCCTCATAAAAAAGGACTAATTTTTAACCAGTTGCAAAAGAAATATATCGTTTTATTTAATGGTAAGTTCATGCAAGTCTAAATTCATGCCTTCATTGGGAAAATAATGTATGAGCAAGTTTATCGCGTGACTGCGCGTATAGTATTATTAGCTACAGTGTTATAACTTCCAGGAAGATTATGCGTTTTCACTGATGGAGGATAATTAATAACTAATCTGCTCTATTCAGTATAGTTATGTTATTTTAAGAATGAAACTTCTAGCATTTTTCAGTTATTAAAAAGTTTTTCTAAAGGTATACGCCCCTTTAGTTATATACGTTTTCAAATGTTGAATTTATTACTTTTTAAACATTCAATTTAAAAATACGCATAATATAGCGACTATAGCAATTTCTTTTACTATACCAGGGCTTATAAAGGCATGTGTGTAAGTTTTTCTTAGTTTATGTTAGAAAGGACTTACTAATACAATTTAATTCCATGAAGATTTTTCATTCAATTTAATGAAATCTTACATCTTCAAGTTGTAGCTCGAATTTTTTTTTTATCATTTCATCACTGTAAAAATTAAACTACGCTGCCTGTAAACAACTGATTAAATCATTAGACAAATTGAAATATATTAAATAAAAAAATACATTTAGCATACAATCTTAAAGAATATGAATAATCTTTGCCATTTCTGTCACATTTTAAAATTTGGGCATAAACAAAGGTGTGGAACTTGAAATGTAGTCCATCCCTTTAATTACTTTCAAATTTTAAATTAAGTATTCAATGTAATAAATGAAGGTGAGTGCAAATTTTCGCACAGAGAAAAAAATATGTATTTTAACATCTCTTGGAAAGTTTAAAAAAATTTCAGAGTTTATATACATTATTACCAAATATATATTAACTTTTCTCAAATAATTAAAACTTGAGAAACGTAGATATCTATTACTCTATATTTAAAAACGTGCATTGACTTTCGGACTTTTAGTTCAGTAAAGTTTTAAATTATTTGTATCTGTTCATGATTTCATTTGTATTGCAATTGGGAAAGAAATTATAAACTATTAGAGAAATCAGCATTCAAATAAAAATATTTCTAATATAATTTATTTTCTAAAAGCACCGCGGATATCGATTCTTTAAAACAGTTATTACAGCTTCGATTTTTATTCAGGGAAATATTGTCCCGTTGAAAAATATGCTAATAGTCAGTTAAATTTCAATAAGTGAGTTTCATTTTGTCACAACAACATACGCATAATTTCCCAAGACTAATTTAACAGACAGGCATTATTTCAGGAAATTAGTGAATAACTTATCCAGTTTCTGAAATCTGAATTCAAAAAATTATTTTCAGTAATCTTCATTTGGAATTTTGCTTGGGTTTTACCTTATAAATAAATAGTCTGATTGCAAAATAAATATTTATAAAGTGTAAAGAAACTCTACTTTTTTAACACATATCATTATTTTCAAACTTCGTTTATATGTATATTAGACGTCAATATAAATATACATTATTAAAATATTCTGCACATTATTAATATAAGTTTTTGTTGTGCAATATGAAAACGAATTTAATGATTTCAGAATATGATTACAGTCGTCACGATTTACTATATATATGTTAAAGCTTATATTTGTCGTTCTTAAAAATAAAAATTTTATTTGGATTAAAAAAATTAGAATTTCACAAAAAAATTTAATAAGCAGTTATTAGTGTAACATTTACAAGAAGATGATATGTGATAATAGCCTTTAGTGGCTCCTATTTCGTAATAGTACTGCAGTTAAATTTACTTTAAAATATATTTTCAAAATATTGTCTGAACTTAGTTTATGTAAGTTTTATAGTTCAGGTGAATGTCGTTATTGTAACTTCTTGATACGCTGAACTTCCAGTACGCACGAACCTCTCAGTTTTCTTCTTGTCAATTCTTTCTCAGTTTGCCTACATTCTAATACTTGCTATGAATTTCGTCTAGACTACGTTCAGTTGCTTAAATTTGTGTCCTCCAGTTTCTTAAATTCGTGTCGTTAATTTATTCAAATGAACTTTGTAGTTAAACCTTTTTTTGGCTCCATATCAGAATGTTATTTCGTTGTAAATTATGACTATTATTCTGTCGAAATCTAGCTTTATTTAGCCGTAAAAATTAATGAACGTTGAACTGTAACAGAACAAATAACGAAACGAAATAAAACAATATGTAATAACAGGTAACATGAGTAACCCAGCAGGTACGATAGGCAAATCTGCAAGCAGCACAGTATCTATGGCGGCAGGCTGGATGCAGGAAAAAGCAGACACTCCGGATTCACAATGAAGACGACGGATTTACGGTATTGAGCTGGAAGCTGCGAAGAGCAGACACTCGAGATTCATAACATCGGGCAAGAATCGGAGACTGCCACAAAAGATCCACGGCAGGGACTCTTGCTTCCTGACACTATACCACCCCTGGAAAGATCGACTACCTTGAGCTCTAGCTTGCTGGGCCTTTTACAGCGGCTCTAAGTGAGTTCTCATTAGTGTCCAAGTTTCGCATAATTGAAGTAGCTTCGGATCTGCTGGTGAAACGAACGCCACTTCTGCCAATTCGGGTGCTGATTAGCGATCGCTTGCTAGCGATGGTAGCGCGTTTCCGAAGGTCCAGGTGCTCACGGAAGAGGGGCACCGCATATTCTATCATATTTCACTTTTTAATTGATTTATACTTCACATTCTCAACTGCAATCAGTGAATATATATCTATAGTGTTTTACCTAAGCAAGGTCATAATAAAGACTCAGTCAACTTGAGCATTAATGCTACGCTGAGACACGGATCGTTTGTGCTACCTGACTTCAGACAGATACATTAGGTTCTAATAAACGAATGAAACTTTGTTTACCTATTATGGATATTGTGACTGGGAGACAGACAAAGATAAATTCAAACCTTCGAAATTTTAGAACTGAAATGGAGATAGAAAGGACATAGAAATACGGAGAATGAAGCAGTTATATCTTCATTTTCCGCAATCTGTCTTTATTCTCCTAAAATTTAGTTTTAGACGTTTTTATGGACGACAGCGCAATAGTGCTAAAGTTACATACCACCCCTCCAACACTTACTTAAACTATAGCAAAAAAACACTATTTTATGAAAGGATGTTAGATTACTATTAACAAGAAACAGAGATTGGATGTGATTATTCAAACGGTATAGCTGAGCATAGAGGATTTTTTGACATAAGAGTTATTAAAATGAGCGAAGCTGGTCTTAATTTACCCCTTGCAGTCGTATCTCTACTCTCAGCGACCAAAACTAATTTAGCGTTTCAGTCATGTCTGCTTTCAATCACCACAGAGCATTTTGACGAAACTTGCGTCTTTCTCACCGGTACCCCTCCTCTGACAGCTTTTGTTTCAGCTTTCTGAATGCTGAAACACCAATTTTCAACATTCAGAAAAGTATTAAATTCAAGTTTTTCGATGATTGCAATGCATCAAATTGGTTAAGTAAACATCCGTCTTGATTTTCCAGCTATCTTGAAATACATTACGGGAACTGCTTTCTGTCAAGCAGATGGAGGACTTGTCGAAGAAAGGCTACTCTCCTGAAATTAATTCCAACCAGTACGACATCCATGTCCAAGTTTAAACGACCGCTAAGGGTTAAAATTGTATCACATATGCTCCAAAATTTCGAGACTGGTTTCAGAAGAATTTGAAGAACATTTTTAAAAATTAACTATCCGATAAACCCTTTAACTAGAGTTGTGAAAGAGAAAATCTCTTTAAATAATCTTCATTTCAGTGTTTTCTTTGTGAGATAGATACAGAAGTTTTAACAAAGAAATGTCTTTACATTGCACGCAATACCTATTTTTAAGTAACTATTGCGAGCAGCGAAATGTCAGTTTAAAAGAAGCACTAAAAAGGGCAGAAACAAATTTCACTCTTCATCTCTGCATAGTTCGCATTCATTTTTTAAAAATAATTTTTGAATAAATTTAACGCTGCGAAATTCAAGAAATAATTATTTGAAATTTTTGATTCAACTAGGTAAAAAAAGTCAATTTAGCTATGAAAGATAATAAATCAAATTTTCACTGCATTTTTTAATCAATCCCGAGGACATCGAAAAAACTGTTAGAAATATGAATAAACTAAAAAGTTAAAAACCCAAGTAAAAATAACTTTAAGCCGATTATTCTTCCTCCTATATATTTAGCAATAAAAATGTTTAAAAATATATATATATATATATATGTGCAATTCAAAAAATAAATGCATAGAGTGGCACTAGATCTTGGCTATTATGCTTCTACTGTTGATTTACATAATAGCAAACATATGCGAAATCTAATTATCTTAACAGACAACTTCATTTTTCAAAGCTGTTTATAAATATTATTGAATAAGCTTTGTATCATATATTGTATTGTTTCTCCAACCTGCATACATATGTAACACTCGTCATGTTTCCATATTATTAACTTTGTTCAGCGTAAGTTTCTTAAATTAGATAAACAGGAGGTTTTATTGAAATAGTTGGGTACGGTAAACAATTTTGAACCATACCACAGTTATAATTTACACCGAAAAGAATGCCGAACACCGAAAACAATAATATCGAGAACCAATCAGTCCAGAATGACAATCGTCAATGTGGCAGTTTAGTCAAACGTATTTTCTGTACTATGCAAATGACAGGAGTCGAAACTAAAAATAATCACGTATGAAGCTCATACTATAGTACTGAATCACTGTTTGGACATAAAGACGTTGAATTTAGTACCGGATTAAACATTCTAGAATAATCGCTGGCTGATTGTGCTTGTGCATTTTGTACAGCTGATTGTTCAACGATCTTCTAGAGGGGATAAATTTCGTGTTCCACTCTGACAAGTGGACTCTTTACCAGAACATTCTACACTTACTGGACTTTAGAACAACGGACCTAGGTACCAAGCAGAGTTTTCTGTAAAAGTATTGGAAAGCTGGTATGCCCCTACGACAAATGATTGAAAATTGGTGGAAACTATGTAGAAAAAATGTTTAAGGTATTCTCTTTCATGCAAAATTAAAACTGACTTGAAATAGAACAATTTATTTATTTTATTTGTTTATTTATCTATCCCCCCCCCTCAAATCGGCACTTATTTTCCGAATACGCCTCCTATATATTTGTTTGCGTAATAGAGTGATATTAGATGTTGACTGTTGCAAAGCTACTGTTTATTTACAAAATACCAATAAAACAAATGCCAAAATCTAAGCATAATAACGGACTGCATTAATTCCATTTTTTTGAAGAGCTGTTCATAAATACTATTGAGTAATCATTGTATTATATTATTTTGTATGTTTTTTTAATCTGCACATGTAACACTTGTCATGTTTACATATTATTAGCTTAGTTCAATATAAGTTTCTTAATCCCTTATAAGGCGAGTTTATCTGCAGAGAGTCGAAAGTACTTGGGATTTTTCTGGTCCATTTATTTGGATTAATTCATATATTTTCCGTCTACTGTAATATCCCACGTGAAAATTGGGGAAACAAGTATTAAACAAATATAGATATTTTGCAAGAGAATACATTAATTATTCGCAAAATCAAAGTAGGAAAACCTGCTTGAACCTCCTGCTTGTTCACGGAATTAAACGCAAAAATATATAAATAAAAGCGATGATTCTTATGCTCAATTTTCAAGTAATTATTCGAGCTTTGTTTAAAATTACGAATGAAAGAAAAGCTCATAAGCCAAATATAATTTAGAATCTAGTTGTACGGAAAAAATATACATCCAATATAAGTGAACAAAAATCAGAAAATTCACTAATGATAATTGATTTCTGTATTTAATAGACCGAAGGTAGTAAGCATTCTTACCACGGCCTTATAAAGGGTTAAATTAGATAAAAAAAGGTTTGATTGAAGTTGATGAGTGCGGCAAACAATTTTGAATTGAATAGAAATATCTGTTAAACTAAAATAGTTTCTAATCAGTCATACAGACTGTTAGTTTAGTCTGATGCTTATTTTAAAAGAGAAATAAAGGAGATTTTTTCTGAAAGTCAGCTCAATATCTTTTGACATCAAGTTTTGTTTGGACACAAAGACGCTGAATTTAGTACCGGATTGAACATTCTAGAACAAAATCTTCAGTCAGTAGTCAGTATTTAAATCAGTAACTTATTAGGTTCAAAAGAATGGAAACATCTTCAGTTTTTGATATGGCATTACGTGATTCTTTCCTTTTGGAAACGTTGTTTTAAACCCTAACATACTACCCGAACAAAATAATCACAATTTTACATTTTAAAAACTTTCAAACCATTGCTGTGACGTATTAATATTCACACCGTCATGTTTCAGATTTCATTGCACTCTTTACACACTTACTTTTTTCACGTTAATAAACGCTGCTTTTCAAAATTTTACACCTTTCGGAGATTAATGCCATTTTCTTCATGAAAAGGGAAATGCTTTTTGTAAGTATCCAAGCAATTTAGAAATAAAAAGTATTTTCAGCTTCGCAGTCACTTATGTTAATAAAGAGCGATTACTATATAAATCTATTTGTGAGCTACTTAAAACGTTTCTTTAAAGACATTTTTAAATGAATTGTTATTATTGAGCTTAGTAATGCATAATATGCTTCATTTTAATCATTAATCAGCTTTATTTTCAAAATTCTGAGATTTTTAATCATTCGTGTTTCACCCTATTGTTGATAACAGAAAGTAGTTTTCAGCAATTAATCATTATTATTTTGTATAGGTATTTCTCGTTTAGATAACAAACGCATGTGGATGGTTATAATTATTTTTTAAAAATATTTTTGCCTAAAGAGAAGTATTTTTCAAGTAAGAGGGGTATAAAGGAAAATTATGGTTATAATAAAATTAGTAATTTGATTCTATTAAGATAGTAAATACGCAAAGTATTTCCAATGAACAAGAACATCCATCTGAACTTCATTAAACCGATGTGTATGAACATCCTCTTTAATAATAGCGTAGTATGCTAATGAGATGTATGTGTGTGTGTTCACTATAGGTAGCCAGAGAACTTGTCGGATCCGGGTCAAATTTGGCACAGAGGCTAAATAGGTTAAAAAAAAGCCAGTGCCGTAAAAAAAATTTTGAAATTCGAATTATTTAGAAGATATTATTTAAAAACAGAAGAAATGAGCATCTAGCTTACCATATTTGGCGACCTTGCTCCAGCAAAAAACGATTTATGCTTTCGCAACAAAGCAGGAAAGCTCTTACAAGTATGTTGGATTCGAAAAAACATGAAGTTGGAATTACGCCAAGTTAAGATTCACGAGAAAAAAATTCGTGTGTTAACATAAAGTTAACTATTTTCAAATAGCAAGATCATTTGGATACCAGGAGTTCAATATTAAAGATGCTTTTTTTTTTTTTTTTAACCAGTCATATCCTTGGCAACGTTCTGTGAATATATGGCAACCCTTGTGAAAGCCGCCATTTTATTCCTTGTGCTATGATTGAACTAGATTTGATTGCCCCTGAAAGAACATTCCAGCGTTTTCGTTAATAAAAAAAAACATTTTAGATTTCAAATGATTTATTTTACCCTTGGGAGTGCTTAACTAAGGTATGATTGCGTCTGGAAGAAGATTTTACCGTATTGATTTATATTTTACTACATTCGTATTAGGTATCTAAAACTTTGTTCTAAAATCTAAAAAAAAATTAATATATAAAAAGAAATATACCAAAAATAGCGAAATGCAATCGGAAAGTAATTTTATTTTGCATCCTCTTTAATAATAGCGTAGTATGCTAATGAGATGTATGTGTGTGTGTTCGCTATAGGTAGCCAGAGAACTTGGATGTTACGTAATGTTACGGTTGTAGCATGGTTAAATACAAAATTAAATGAGTAAATGGAAAATTTTTCATGCATCACGTTTCAAAAGTGATTTTGCAACATTCAAAATGAAGAACATTTTCAGCTGAGTGAGTTAAAGTAATTAAATTCATAAACCTAAGCAACGGACTAAAATGCCACCTATTAATTCTAAACTCAAGGCCTCCTGCAGACGATAATTCTGATAACACGGAAGGACCAATGCTAGAATAAGCTCGACTTTTAGTAGTCTTAAGAGCACAGCCCTCTATAGTAATAGGCCAGCGCGCTGATTCAAAATGGCGGCGACTGAAGGCGGAATTTCCCCTTTCCCTTCATGCGACCGCAGTGCACAAACCAGAAAACAAACTTAATATTTTACTAAACAATTAATGATTACATGACTGAAAAATTTTACCATCTCTTATATAATGATTTTTACCAATAAAAAGTTACACCTGAAAGATAATTTATTTTATTTTTGGTATTATAGAGATAATATTTTGATAATAGGCCTTCTTTGTAAACAATATGTTATACACCACGAAAGCAATTTACTATTTCATTATATTTTAATTTGAATCATTTTAACTATGTATTATTCAGTATTCAATTCATATAATGATTTCCATTAAATAATTCAAAGTTTCGGGGAATAAAGTAATTTACTGTAGCTAAATCATTTTAAATAATAAAAATAATAATTATATAGATTCTATTTTCAAGGAGAAAATCTATAAATAAAAATAGCATGGATATACTAAAATGAATCAAAACATATCAATTCAGTAACTTTATTTTTAAAATCATATATATACACTCACAAACAATTTGCATCTTATTACAAAAAAGTAAACAATATATATAGATAAACATTTTCACTATTGAAAATTATCTAACTTCACAGTATTTCCATAAAGGAAGTAACAAAGTAATTTCACCCTTAAATTAATTGATAATTTCTGTTATTTGCACTTGTAAAAGTTACTCGTTCAACATTTTGTAATTACAATCTAGGCTATTTCAATAATTATTTCTTTGTGATTATACTAAAAAATATAAAAATTATAAAAAATTTTAACATTTTTGCCCATACACATACACACCCATTTATCGTGAGGTAATGGATTGGGAATAGATATGTAAATACGAACAGAAATGGAAATACTTAAGCAATTGGCCAGCGTTAAATTAAAAATATGTATGAAGGGACAGGGTACCTCTTCAGTAGCATAAATTGAGTTTAAAAGGGTTAAATCGTTTGAAAATAAACGTTGTTTTTCAAAACACAAGTGTTAAACAAAGTTTAAAAATGAAGATAGAAAAAAAAATTATTTGGGAAAAAACATCAACTTTAATAAATATATTTTGAGACATTAAATAACTGTCTGGCTGTGATTTTAACAAGTTATTCTAATTTTGATATTTTAAGCAATGTTAGAGGTACAGTGTCTCTTTTAAAATTTACAGTAACATGAGTTAATAGTACAGTCAGTTACAGTGAGTTAATAGTCATTATTATAATATATTTCAAAAGTTAAATCTAAGCTTACCTTAAAAGATATTTCTATTGAGGGTATATACAATACACATAATTTAATTACAATTGATTGTTCATCAGTTTTAATATAATTCCATTTGGGATAGTTCATTATGCAGTCACGTATGTACATTTCAGCTTGATGGATATCTTTTATTTTATTTAGTTCAGTCTCATTAGCGTATGTTATTAAACTTGTATTTAAATACAGCTGGATATTTTCGTTTTCTTTGTCGTCACGAGTTTTTCTTTTTTTGGGCACTGCGATATTTAAATGAGGTGTGGAATCATGAATATATGTTGGAAACGCATCAGGAGTCAAAGCAGGACTGGCTCGGGGAATCTTATGTATATTCCAATCTTTGTCCTTCCAAATATCTTCTCGAACAATCATCTCACTGGCAAAATGTTTAATGCAAACTCTAGTATTTTTGTGAATTTGAAATTTTGCCGATGAATCCTGTTAATCCAGAAATTTCTTTGTTCCTCATCGTTCGGGAACCGGAAACAAGTTACGTATGGCGGATCGTAGTTCGATCTGCAATCAGGAACAACACATTTGAAAGGCATAACCTACAAATGAAATAAAAAACATATATTATCGGTAATTTAGATTAAACGTTATTATAAATTAATTAGGTTTTAAATTAATCAAGCTTTTGATTCATATTTTAAAACCATTAGTTAATTACTAATACAAAAAAGTAGAGAATGTAAACAAGCTCAACACATTAACATTAAAATTATTTTTTATGTAATAAAATAAATTACTTACTATTTGTCTGATTTCTTTCTTTCTTGCAATATTCATCTACACATATGCATCAATACAAGCTATTTTAATTAAAATAATATTACATTATATGAGAGATAAAATGGATGACTGTTGTTCTTAACTTCCATTTAGAATGAAATCGCGAACGATGGCAGACGAACAGAATAATTTTAAACCTTCCGCCTTCGGTTGGTCACGTGATCGTATTCCCAAGAATCAGCGCGCTGGCCTATTACTGGAGAGGGCTGTGTTAAGAGGCACAGTGACGTCAGCTCAATGTATTCACAATCGAATCGATTACCAATGTTAAAAAGATGTTCTTTTTCTTTTTTAAATAAAAGAAATTAATAATATTACTGAAATGCAGACTTTTCTACTGGGTGACACTACTTGACTTGATTTTCTAATTTCTGTATTGGGTGGTGGTAGAAGGAATTTTTTCAGACCTTTAATTACAAACATAATTTTGAAAAGCTGCTAAATATGTTTTGCTCAGAGTCTGTAAAGTCCAAAACATGATGTGATTATGTATAGTTACCAGAAAAACGACTGAAGCGAATGATATGAAATTGAGTGGCATGATAGGTGGTCACTCAACTTAAAACATAGGCGTCAAATTTTAAAAAAATTCTTGATTGGATTTTGAGATTTTGCGAAAATCCTTTCAAACTGCATAAATTTGTGTTCAAGCATCACGTAAAAACGACTGAAGCGAATTGTATGAAATTGGGTGTCATGATAGGTGCTCACTCAACTTAAAACATAGGCATCGAATTAAAAAAAAAATCTTGATTACATTTTGCGATTTTGCGAAAATCATTTCAAACTGCGTAAATTTGTGTTCGCACATCACGTAATAACTGCAAAGGTGAAAAAAAGTGATATTTGGTGAAATGATAGGTGGTCACTCACCTTAAACTATAAGCATCTAATGAAAAAAAAATCGATCAGATTTCGAGATTTTGTGAAAATCGTTTAAAACTGAGTGAATCTTTGTTCCCGCATTACGTAATAACGACTAAAGCGAATGATATGAAATTTGGTCACATGATAGATGGTTGCTCAACATAAACTATAGGTGTCCAATTTTTTAAACATTTTTATTAGATTTTGAGATTTACTGAAAATTCTCTCAAAATACGTTTATATTTCTTCAAATATCACTTCAAACATCATCGACTAATACGATATTTAGTGATATGATAGGTAGCTGCTAATCTTAATTTATAGGCATTGAATTTTTAAAATATTTTGATTACATTTTGAGATTTTGCGAAAATCGTTTTAAAATGCTGAAGTTTTGTTCCAGCATCACGAAATAAAGACTGCAGGGAATGAAACGAAATTGGGTGACATGATAGGTTGTCACTCAACTTAAATTCTAGGCTTCCAATTTTTCAAAGATGTTGATTAGATTTTAAGATTTTGAGAAAATATTTCAATATGCGTAAATATTCATTCGCGCATCACATAATTACGACTAAAGCGAATGAAATGATATTACTTAGTTACTCTCTAACCTGTAATATCTTAACAATGCATAAGAATTATAACTTCGCTTTCTTTACTTTGGCAACATACTACATCCATTCTGTGTACTCCTACAATGCTGACGAAAGTTCTTGCTTTTTTGGAAATTTGCATTCACTAACCCGTCAAGGACGGGTACTTCAGCTATACATATATAACCGTGAAAGACCATTTGATGGTGTATTCATTTATTTCACGATAGTATGATCGTTTGATAAGTAGAAATAAGATAGCCAATCCAATATAATTAATCAACTTCAAATCGCGAATGAAAAAAATTAAAATAATCCGTTAAGTAAAGATGTATTGTACTAGCTCTGTACTCTGTTGATTTGTTGCAAAATTTGTTTTTAATACGATATGTACTTACATATTACGTAACTGCAGCAAGAACGTCGTGGTTCAAAAATCATGATTTTTTAGTTGATACCATAGATACAATTTCAATTATTCCAACTTTTAACTAATAGAGTGTCATTCCCGAGATTTTAAAATTAACCGCGGAATGGCGGTTGCATCGTTTTGGCGAAGATACGTTTGTTCCCTTGTACGGAACTTCAAACGTATTTCCTTTAAAATAATGATTTTTGAGTTATGAGATTATTACATCAAACGAGCGATATGATAACCAACCTATAATCTGTATTTCAACTTGTTTCCTAATATTTTACTAAATATAAAAATCTTAAACGCTAAACTTAATATATTTGAACTGTAATTATGATAGAATTGACAATGAAAGGCCCTAAAATAATGATATAACTCGTTGACTCCCCCAGAAAACTTTATATACGATTATGTCTTTTTAACCACTCATAAAAAAATTGAAAGTTTCTTAAAAATTCTTTTGTCTTAACTCTATGGGAGGCATTAGTGCCGTTTATCATAATTAAAATGTGCTTACAGTGTATGAAAGAATAGTTTGGAACTGCTTTTCTTCATCGCAATTCGATATTGGTTTTCTACTGCATCAAAGAACAAGCATGTATAGTTCTCTCTAATGTGCGGGATTTTCTTTTCTTCTCTTTATCTTTCCTTTATTTCTTTCTTTTTTGTGAAAATAGTATATTTGAGGTACATGATTTAATATTTTGCGACGAAGCCGCCGAAAATTCAAAAGTAGTGGATTATTGATTCATGCCTACTATAAACGGAAGAATGATTAATTGTTTAAATAGTTGCTTCAAAAGACAGTCCAGATTTTTCAAATTGATATTACTTTTCAATAGAAAAGTTAAATAGCGATTATGAAGACCTAAAACAAAAGATTATATTAAAAGTAGCTCTCAGTAGATAGTTTTCTTTTGTTTCAAGTGATCAGCAAAACTTAAACTTTTTAAATATTCTTACATCCTTCGATGTTATCATTTTTCACATTGCAATTTTTGTTCGATTACAGCATATAAAGGAAAAATTGTCCCCGCAGATGCGTCACATAAAGATGCATACCGTCAAGGGTAATATTTATTTAATTACGAACCTAATTAATAAGAACTGTGACTTATAACTATAACAAGAAATTGAGCATTCCATATTTTTATTTAACTTTTTGCGTTAGACAAAAATTGTGGCAGCAGATGGGTAACGTTAAGTATACCTGACGTCCTTCGTCACTCATTTCCCTGGCTAATTACGAACCAGATTAATAAAAACGATGAAAAATAGCAATAACAACTTTTTATGGAACTCACTGGATGATGAAACAGTGGCTGATGCTATTAAATAGTGGTTCATACTATCAAGTATTGTGAAACAGTATAGAAATACTGAGTGTGTGAGACTCCGAGAGGAGAATTAACGCCAGTTTTTCTTATCACTACAGGCACTTAGAAAAATATAACATAGAAAATTCTAAACAAATATAGTGGATGTGCAAGTTACACGTTTTTAGCTACACTGAAAAAAATATTTTGTTGAATCAACAAAAATTTTGCTAAACCAACAAAATTTTTCTGTTGAAATAGTGCCAACTATTTTTTTTAAATTAGCAAAACAATTTTGTTAAAATTCTTTAGTTATTTCAACAAAACATTTTGTCAATTTAACCAAACAATTTGGTTAAAATAAACAAATACTTTGTTGTTAATTCAACCAAGCAGTTTGTTTAAATGGTTTAATTGGTTAAAATGAACAAAATTATTTGTTTGAATCATCAAAATTTCTTTTTTAGTTTGTGTGTTTACTTTTCCATCTGCTAATCTTCAATCTCGAAAGGGTGTTTTGTTTATACAGTAGGGTGGATCGAAAAGCATAGGAACATTTTTTTTTTCGAAATTAATTTTGGCGCAGAGTGGAAAATTTGTGTATAGTGTATTTTAGCTGACTTGCTTTATTTTATTGAAATCCATCTATATCTTCCAGTGTCCCAAGTGTCTTAAATATAGTGTAAAATTGAAAATTTGCGAAATTAAAAATCCTAATAATAATAATCGTCGAAATAGCTGTTTTCGCAGGGTTATAAATTTATGCGTTGGGTACATTAGTTTATACGGGATGTCCAGTGCTAACGGTGCCCAATGGCTATTTCCTTAACCGTTAGTCAGAGACACATAGTTCCAATTGCAAAAATGCTTTAAATTGTATAATCAATTATATCAGAAATAATCGAAGTCAGTAAATCAATTCCTGTAAAAATTACGAAATTTCAATTTTTATACGGTCCCCGATCCTACAGTGTTAATTAGAAAAATTTTCTTTATACAATTTCATGCACAATAAAAAAAATTGTCTTTCTACGACCCATTCACAGAATTACAGCTGCCGTTTCGCTGCTTGAAACGATCGCAAGTTAGAGCACGTTTCGAGCAGCGAAATAGGGGTTGTGTACAAAAGGAATTCAAGAAAAATTAATGTACATGGTTTTGAGCCTTGTAATATTTATTAGCAATTTCATCAAAAAATTTACGATTGTTCGCCAAATATAGCGTCATTCTCCTTCTGTTATAAATGATTTTGTTTAAAATATAAAACAACGCAGTTGCATATAATGTATGTTGAAAGAATAAGTTTGACAGATGGTTTTTCTGTTGCTAAAATTCTACTTTCAGTCATTAGCCACCTTGAGTGTGCAACTAGTTCAAGTACTTTTTAATGCCACTTCAGAAGTACATTCACCACTTGATATTGCGAGGCACATATCATATAATTATCGTTGATCATTGCTGAGAATCGTACTGTCAATATTATCTCGCGTATTCTCTCCAATTATTTAAGAAAAATGAACTACAGTTAGCTCATCGCAGGTTTTGATGGCTTTACCAATCGGTACACAAAGGTAGAACTGTCGGTTGCGCCATCTAATGAAGTAAGTAAACGGAGAGGCAGCTGATTTTTAAGAAACAAACAATACACCATCGTTATAGTCCATCAAGCGACTATCCCAACCCCTCCTTTTTGCCCGATGTTATCGATAGTTCCATCGCATACAATTACTCTTAGCTCATTTAATCGTATATTATTTGATATAAAAAATTCAGTATCGACACTTTAATGGATTTGGTTTCTCCTACTGCAACAATAACGTGTCCCATCTAGAGAGAGTTGGGTTCCTTTACGAGAGTATAATTGTCCTCCTTTGTTGTCTTTGGGTAGTGTTTTGTTGACTCTGTAACTGCTTTTTGAAACTTTCCACGCTGTCTTCGTATTTTATTGCGATCAACTATATGCGAAGTCTGTCCTTAGTGTAAAATTTCAATGTCTTGCAAAGAGAACTGTCAACTTAAGCAGCTTCTCTATCTGAAATTCCATATCTATCGCATTCCGTTGCTACGGGGGAAAAATTCAAACAATTTTGTGATTGATATTGCAGCATAATTACTTCCGTATCCGTATAATAGGATGAAAATCTACTCCTACGTGAAAGTTGTTCAATATTTTCATACTTGTCAACTTTTGAATGCTGATGTGATATCCCAGGTGATTTCGTATGAACAGCATTTTTAAATATTTTAAGTTTTACTATTTGGATGTCTATATGTTTCCTTTTTTCAATTTTTTTCTGTTTCTTGTGTGTTAGAACCCCTTAGAAGACCCCCCACCTAGGTCTTTCCACCCTTTGGTCTAGATCATCCGTGCAGATATTTGGACATAATCTCACAAAACAACACAACTCTATTTGTTGTTTGTAATTAAGTCCACTCCTTCAATTATTAATTGCTTTCTTATCTAAGGAAAAGGCGTTGTGGATAGCCGAATAATACTTAAGTAGAATTTTTTCACATTTAATAAAAGGTAATAAGCAAATTTTCATTTCTTTCCCTATTCATTTCCACTAGTAAAATCGATTATGTAGCTAATTTTTTATTAATCATTTATGTTCAATATTTGCATAAAAATCAATTTTTCTTAGATATTAGGCGTCTTGGGGCACTGGAAGATATTAATCGAAAAAACATTGCATGCATGCTACTATGTTTAAAAGGCAAAGCACCCCACGCCGAGTTGTTTTACTAAATTTATATATTTCGATCTGCCGTGTTATACAGTCCTAGCGCAGAAGGCTAATTAATATACAAATTGAGCCACTTTTTTCTCCTTCAGCATTCCAAATTCTAAGCAGTCATTATGAAGGTTTCAGTAAAAGTACAGAGATATTTTATAAGTCACGTACGTTGAGATTTGTAGTTGTTATAACAGATTTGATGCTAACGGTTATTCTGCTATTATCCTAACGGACAAAACATGACTTGCTTTAAACTAATCTTTATAAAAACAGTAAAATAAAAATGTACATTATAATGAATGTATAGAGTACTTGAACTTACCTTTGAAACTTTCAATTAGCTCAA
>JAWZYV010016178.1:0-45663 GCA_038373885.1 Cheiracanthium punctorium | reverse complement strand
ACTCGAATCGAGACGAGATGGTCAGAGAAATTCTCCAGGCAAAAAGCTGAAGTTCAATGGCTCCTTAGCAATTCATACGGCAGCAGTCGTTCTTGAAGACTGCTTAGAAGGAAAGATTGAAAATTGAAGATATTCCTTCCTTGTGTTTGAAGTGCGATGCAATGACAGGCGCAGACTCTTCCTTCAGCCGACCGTGGATTGTTCGGGGAAAAAGTTTCTACGAATTGTTGTAACTACGTGCTGCTTACAGTTGACTTGTCTCATGCTTTAGGAAAACGATTATCCCCGGTATTCTATGATTTTGACAACATTGAGCATGTGGATACTTGTAAAAGCGTGGAATCATTGAACACTTGAAGAGGTTTTCAGATATTTGTAAGAACATACTTAAGTTGAGAAGAGATTATCAAAGAAATAATCAAGGAATAAAGCTCTGGTTAAATTGCTTATAAGCAGGTCAGGCGGCATCCATCGTTTTCGAAGACTCTTCAGTCGTAGCAAGGTTGAAAATGGAAGATTTTTTTCACCTTGATCTTGAAAACGGTGCGTCGAGAGTAGATGGGTCTTCCTTCTGACGACCCTGGATTGTTCGTGAAAACTTTCTACTTGTTACAACTGGATGCTGTTTACAATCGACTCGTTGTCTCACACATTGGGAGAACGATGATCCCCGAGATCGGATGAGCTTGACGTCACTGGAGGTGTTGATATTTGTACAATAATACTCGCATTGAAAGGGAATAATCGATGAAATGTTCATAGATAAAGTTCAAATTCAATCTCTGAATAAAAAATCATTCACGAAGACGGCTGGATAGGAGCACTGAAGTTTGCCGAGGACTTTTAAATCTCGATGGTTTTTAAAGCGAGATGCGAGCTGGACTTCGATGAGTCTGAAAGTCTTTCGTTTTTGATTCAATAAAATGTATGACGTACAGCTGCTATTGTATTTTGGTGGTGAACTATTGTGACTATTGAGGAGGATGTCTGCCAAGTAGATTTAATGTGTGATGTATGGTATGTTGTTAGGTGGTGCAGTATGTGTGACTCTTGCGAAATAAAATGAGTTTTTTATACAGTTAGAATCTTTAAATGGGTGGGGTATGGGGAGTTGAGGTGATTAGGGATTGGGTCGTCGGATGCAGCAGAGGCGGGAGAAAAATTTGCGGATACGTCGGAATTTCTTTCTACGGTATGTAATATTGGAAAAGTCGTTCAATGGGGGAATAGGTGATGAAAACTGGGGAGAATAGGGTGGTGATGAGGTGTCTGTTGAAGGTGGGGGTGTGACTGTTGTGTACCAAACGTATCCTGAAAGAACGGGTGAAGATGTGGCCGGAGAAATGGGATGGGATGTACAGATCGTGAATACACTGAAAGATGTGTGGGCTGTTGTGTAGGTTGAGGTGGAAAGTGTGTCACTATTGTCTGTGGTTGCGGTTGTACTGACTACTGGAGACTCCTCGTTCACCACAGGCCCACGCAACACGACAGCAGGGGGCCGAGCAAAAACAAAACGAAATAAAAACTTTCGTACGAAGTAATGAAGTAAAATGAAAGCACCCAACAAATTGAATGAAGACTTCATACACAGTCTAATGAGTTATTTTCTGTTACCTATATTGGTCTTAAAAACTAAAACTGAGGGACTGCAATACTGTAATCGCCTCACGCGATTAGGGTTATGGGAAACTTGATTAGATTACGGTAATATTACGATTATTTAATCATAATCTAGGAATTTAATTTTCTAGATTATGATTATACAGAGATTTGTGTTTTCTGATTACGATTACAGCTTATTGTAAACAAAGTTTCTTGATTATGACTAGATTACAATTAAACAAGAGCCTAATCGATTACGATTACATGAAGTCTAGTGCCCAGCATGAGAGTCGGAAGCATGGGCATTTTTGTATACCGTTTTGTGTTTTTGCTGCTTTTTTGTTCTTTCTAACATGGAAACCATAGGTTGAAATAATCATTGGAAAACATTGCCGACGCCCATGGTGCTGCACCTTTCTTCAGTGCTTATTTTTTCTTAAGTCCCGGTTCGATCTGTTTTTTATCGATTATGGCATTGGCATAAATGGACTGAATTTTTGCCATGGAAAAAGAACACGATTAGAACCATTAAATGCTTCATTTGGGAATTCCTAAATCTATTAAAAAGCCATATTTTAAAAGTCTACGAACTAAGCTATTGAAATGTGTTAAAACATACGTCAAAAAAATAACTATTGCTTTCAAAAAACATATCGGCGCCAGCCCTACGGGATTTCAAATATTTCTCCCTGGCTTTAGTTCGAAAACTGAGAGAGAAACCCACCCTAGCAACGTGCGCGACGCAGGGAAGGAAAAAAACTGCGTTTTAATGCACATACCCACTATCGGAATGCCTCGGAAAAATAGTTGCTTTGAAAAAGCATTTCGGCGGCCGACTTTAAGAGACTTCAAATACGTCTTTCATTAGCTTTTGTTAAAAATAAGAGAGAAATCCACCGTAGCAACGTGTGCGGCACCGGCTAGGATATAACCCTGTTTTAATAAGTTTACCCTTATCCTTAGATGGAAAACTAAGAAACCCGCCCTAGCAACGCGTGCGACAACGGCAAGGAAATTACAGCTTTTTAATGCGTCTACTAACTAATTTACTAAACATTGGTAAATTAGTCATTTAAACATGCGTCAAAAAAATACATATTGCTTTGAAAAAGCATCTAGGCGGCCGGCTCCAAGTGACGTCCAATGCGTCGCCCTTTTCTTTAGTCCGAAAAAGACATGCTAGAATGCGAAAAGGAAGTACCCGTGTTTTTATGGGTTCTACCAACTACTGTGAAAAAATTTGGAAAAGCAACACCGGAAAAAACTAATACTTTGCTAAAACATTTCGGGCCTGGCCCTTCTTGACGCCAAATACATCTCCCCTTACCCTTTGTTCGAAAACTGAGAGAAGCCTACAATAGGACTTCGCACGGCACTGGCAAGGAAATAGCAGCGTTTAAAAGCGCCTGCTACCTACTATACCAAAATTGCGAAACACACGTGAGAAAAGAAACTAATACTTTTCTAAAAAATTTCGGCGTGCGGCCCCACCTGACGTCAAATACGCCTCCCCTTTCCCCTTGTTCGAAAACCGAGAGAAATCCACACTCGCAACGCGAGCTACACCGGCATGGGAATACCCGCGTTTTCAAGCATCTGCTACCTACTACACCAAAATTGCGAAACGCACGTCGGAAAAGAAACTAATGCTTTTCTAAAAAATTTCGACGTGCGGCCCCACCTGACGTCAAATACGCCTCCCCTTACTCCTTGTTCGAAAACCGAGAGAAATCCACACTCGCAACGCGCGCGACACCGGCAAGGGAATACCCGCGTTTTCAAGCATCTGCTACCTACTACACCAAAATTGCGAAACGCACGTCGGAAAAGAAACTAATGCTTTTCTAAAAAATTTCGACGTGCGGCCCCACCTGACGTCAAATACGCCTCCCCTTTCCCCTTGTTCGAAAACCGAGAGAAATCTACACTGGCAACGCGAGCTACACCGGCATGGGAATACCCGCGTTTTCAAGCATCTGCTACCTACTACACCAAAATTGCGAAACGCACGTCGGAAAAGAAACTAATGCTTTTCTAAAAAATTTCGACGTGCGGCCCCACCTGACGTCAAATACGCCTCCCCTTTCCCCTTGTTCGAAAACCGAGAGAAATCTACACTGGCAACGCGAGCTACACCGGCATGGGAATACCCGCGTTTTCAAGCATCTGCTACCTACTACACCAAAATTGCGAAACGCACGTCGGAAAAGAAACTAATGCTTTTCTAAAAAATTTCGACGTGCGGCCCCACCTGACGTCAAATACGCCTCCCCTTTCCCCTTGTTCGAAAACCGAGAGAAATCCACACTCGCAACGCGAGCTACACCGGCATGGGAATACCCGCGTTTTCAAGCATCTGCTACCTACTACACCAAAATTGCGAAACGCACGTCGGAAAAGAAACTAATGCTTTTCTAAAAAATTTCGACGTGCGGCCCCACCTGACGTCAAATACGCCTCCCCTTTCCCCTTGTTCGAAAACTGAGAGAAATCCACACTCGCAACGCGAGCTACACCGGCATGGGAATACCCGCGTTTTCAAGCATCTGCTACCTACTACACCAAAATTGCGAAACGCACGTCGGAAAAGAAACTAATGCTTTTCTAAAAAATTTCGACGTGCGGCCCCACCTGACGTCAAATACGCCTCCCCTTTCCCCTTGTTCGAAAACCGAGAGAAATCCACACTCGCAACGCGAGCTACACCGGCATGGGAATACCCGCGTTTTCAAGCATCTGCTACCTACTACACCAAAATTGCGAAACGCACGTCGGAAAAGAAACTAATGCTTTTCTAAAAAATTTCGGCGTGCGGCCCCACCTGACGTCAAATACACCTCCCCTTACTCCTTGTTCGAAAACCGAGAGAAATCCACACTCGCAACGCGCGCGACACCGGCAAGGGAATACCCGCGTATTGAAGCTTCTGCTACGTAATATACCAAAATTGCGAAACACACGTCGGAAAAGGCACTAATACTTTTCTAAAAAATTTCGGCGTGCGGTCACACCTGACGTCAAATACGCCTCCCCTTACTCCTTGTTCGAAAACCGAGAGAAATCCACACTCGCAACGCGCGCGACACCGGCAAGGAAATACCCGCGTTTAAAAGTGCCTGCTACCTACTACACCAAAATTGTGACTCGCACGTCGGAAAAGAAACTAATGCTTTTCTAAAAAATTTCGGCGTGCGGTCACACCTGACGTCAAATACACCTCCCCTTACTCCTTGTTCGAAAACCGAGAGAAATCCACACTCGCAACGCGCGCGACACCGGCAAGGGAATACCCGCGTTTTCAAGCATCTGCTACCTACTACACCAAAATTGCGAAACGCACGTCGGAAAAGAAACTAATGCTTTTCTAAAAAATTTCGACGTGCGGCCCCACCTGACGTCAAATACGCCTCCCCTTTCCCCTTGTTCGAAAACCGAGAGAAATCCACACTCGCAACGCGAGCTACACCGGCATGGGAATACCCGCGTTTTCAAGCATCTGCTACCTACTACACCAAAATTGCGAAACGCACGTCGGAAAAGAAACTAATGCTTTTCTGAAAAATTTCGGCGTGCGGCCCCACCTGACGTCAAATACGCCTCCCCTTTCCCCTTGTTCGAAAACCGAGAGAAATCCACACTCGCAACGCGAGCTACACCGGCATGGGAATACCCGCGTTTTCAAGCATCTGCTACCTACTACACCAAAATTGCGAAACGCACGTCGGAAAAGAAACTAATGCTTTTCTAAAAAATTTCGGCGTGCGGCCCCACCTGACGTCAAATACGCCTCCCCTTTCCCCTTGTTCGAAAACCGAGAGAAATCCACACTCGCAACGCGGGCGACACCGGCAAGGGAATTCCCGCGTATTGAAGCTTCTGCTACGTAATATACCAAAATTGCGAAACACACGTCGGAAAAGACACTAATGCTTTTCTAAAAAATTTCGGCGTGCGGCCCCACCTGACGTCAAATACGCCTCCCCTTTCCCCTTGTTCGAAAACCGAGAGAAATCCACACTCGCAACGCGCGCGACACCGGCAAGGGAATACCCGCGTATTGAAGCTTCCGCTACGTAATATACCAAAATTGCGAAACACACGTCGGAAAAGAAACTAATGCTTTTCTAAAAAATTTCGGCGTGCGGCCCCACCTGACGTCAAATACGCCTCCCCTTTCCCCTTGT
The DNA here is from genome assembly GCA_038373885.1 of Cheiracanthium punctorium. Taxonomy (NCBI): domain Eukaryota; kingdom Metazoa; phylum Arthropoda; class Arachnida; order Araneae; family Cheiracanthiidae; genus Cheiracanthium; species Cheiracanthium punctorium. Next base: position 39,874 of record JAWZYV010016178.1, on the reverse strand, counting down.
TCGAAAACCCAGAGAAATCCACACTCGCAACGCGAGCTACACTGGCATGGGAATACCCGCGTTTTCAAGCATCTGCTACCTACTACACCAAAATTGCGAAACGCACGTCGGAAAAGAAACTAATGCTTTTCTAAAAAATTTCGACGTGCGGCCCCATCTGACGTCAAATACGCCTCCCCTTTCCCCTTGTTCGAAAACCGAGAGAAATCCACACTCGCAACGCGAGCTACACCGGCATGGGAATACCCGCGTTTTCAAGCATCTGCTACCTACTACACCAAAATTGCGAAACGCACGTCGGAAAAGAAACTAATGCTTTTCTAAAAAATTTCGGCGTGCGGCCCCACCTGACGTCAAATACGCCTCCCCTTTCCCCTTGTTCGAAAACCGAGAGAAATCCACACTCGCAACGCGAGCTACACCGGCATGGGAATACCCGCGTTTTCAAGCATCTGCTACCTACTACACCAAAATTGCGAAACGCACGTCGGAAAAGAAACTAATGCTTTTCTAAAAAATTTCGGCGTGCGGCCCCACCTGACGTCAAATACGCCTCCCCTTTCCCCTTGTTCGAAAACCGAGAGAAATCCACACTCGCAACGCGAGCTACACCGGCATGGGAATACCCGCGTTTTCAAGCATCTGCTACCTACTACACCAAAATTGCGAAACGCACGTCGGAAAAGAAACTAATGCTTTTCTAAAAAATTTCGGCGTGCGGCCCCACCTGACGTCAAATACGCCTCCCCTTTCCCCTTGTTCGAAAACCGAGAGAAATCCACACTCGCAACGCGAGCTACACCGGCATGGGAATACCCGCGTTTTCAAGCATCTGCTACCTACTACACACAAATTGCGAAACGCACGTCGGAAAAGAAACTAATGCTTTTCTAAAAAATTTCGGCGTGCGGCCTCACCTGACGTCAAATACGCCTCCCCTTTCCCCTTGTTCGAAAACCGAGAGAAATCCACACTCGCAACGCGGGCGACACCGGCAAGGGAATTCCCGCGTATTAAAGCTTCTCCTACGTAATATACCAAAATTGCGAACCACACGTCGGAAAAGACACTAATACTTTTCTAAAAAATTTCGGCGTGCGGCCCCACCTGACGTCAAATACGCCTCCCCTTTCCCCTTGTTCGAAAACCGAGAGAAATCCACACTCGCAACGCGAGCTACACCGGCATGGGAATACCCGCGTTTTCAAGCATCTGCTACCTACTACACCAAAATTGCGAGACACACGTCGGAAAAGACACTAATACTTTTCTAAAAAATTTCGGCGTGCGGCCCCACCTGACGTCAAATACGCCTCCCCTTACTCCTTTTTCGAAAACCGAAAGAAATACACACTCGCAAAGCACGACGCCGGCAAGGAAATACCCGCGTTTAAAAGCGCCTGCTACCTACTATACCAAAATTGCGAAACACACGTGGGAAAAGAAACTAATACTTTTCTAAAAAATTTCGGCGTGCTGCCCCACCTGACGTCAAATACGCCTCCCCTTTCCCCTTGTTCGAAAACCCAGAGAAATCCACACTCGCAACGCGAGCTACACCGACATAGGAATACCCGCGTTTTCAAGCATCTGCTACCTACTACACCAAAATTGCGAAACGCACGTCGGAAAACAAATTAATGCTTTTCTAAAAAATTTCGACGTGCGGCCCCACCTGACGTCAAATACGCCTCCCCTTTCCCCTTGTTCGAAAACCGAGAGAAATCCACTCTGGCAACGCGAGCTACACCGGCATGGGAATACCCGCGTTTTCAAGCATCTGCTACCTACTACACCAAAATTGCGAAACGCACGTCGGAAAAGAAACTAATGATTTTCTAAAAAATTTCGGCGTGCGGCCCCACCTGACGTCAAATACGCCTCCCCTTTCCCCTTGTTCGAAAACCGAGAGAAATCCACACTCGCAACGTGCGCGACACCGGTAAGGGAATACCCGCGTTTAAAAGGTCTGCTACCTATTACACCAAAATTGTGAATCGCACGTCGAAAAGACACTAATACTTTTCTAAAAAATTTCGGCGTGCGGTCACACCTGACGTCAAATGCGCCCCCCTTACTCCTTGTTCGAAAACCGAGAGAAATCCACACTCGCAACGCGCGCGACACCGGCAAGGGAATACCCGCGTATTAAAGCTTCTGCTACGTACTATACCAAAATTGCTAAACACACATCGAAAAAAACACTAATACTTTTCTAAAAAATTTCGGCGTGCGGTCCCACCTGACGTCAAATACGCCTCCCCTTTCCCCTTGTTCGAAAACCCAGAGAAATCCACACTCGCAACGCTGGCGACACCGGCAAGGAAATACCCGCTTTTAAAAGTGCCTGCTACCTACTACACCAAAATTGTGACTCGCACGTCGGAAAAGAAACTATTACTTTTCTAAAAAATTTCGGCGTGCGGCCCCACCTGACTTCCCTTTCCCCTTGAAAGCTTCTGCTACGTATTAAAGCTTCTGCTACGTACTATACCAAAATTGCTAAACACACGTCGAAAAGGACACTAATACTTTTCTAAAAAATTTCGGCGTGCGGCCCCACCTGACGTCAAATACGCCTCCCCTTTCCCCTTGTTCGAAAACCGAGAGAAATCCACACTCGGAACGTGCGCGACACGGGCAAGGGAATATCCGCGTTTAAAAGCGGCTGCTACCTACTACACCAAAATTGTGACTCGCACGTCGGAAAAGACACTAATACTTTTCTAAAAAATTTCGGCGTGCGGCCCCACCTGACGTCAAATACGCCTCCCCTTTCCCCTTGTTCGAAAACCGAGAGAAATCCACACTCGGAACGATCGCGACACGGGCAAGGGAATATCCGCGTTTAAAAGTGCTGCTACCTACTACACCAAAATTGTGACTCGCACGTCGGAAAAGACACTAATACTTTTCTAAAAAATTTCGGCGTGCGGCCCCACCTGACGTCAAATACGCCTCCCCTTTCCCCTTGTTCGAAAACCGAGAGAAATCCACACTCGGAACGCGAGCTACACCGGCATGGGAATACCCGCGTTTTCAAGCATCTGCTACCTACTACACCAAAATTGCGAGACACACGTCGGAAAAGACACTAATACTTTTCTAAAAAATTTCGGCGTGCGGCCTCACCTGACGTCAAATACGCCTCCCCTTTCCCCTTGTTCGAAAACCGAGAGAAATCCACACTCGCAACGCTGGCGACACCGGCAAGGGAATTCCCGCGTATTAAAGCTTCTCCTACGTAATATACCAAAATTGCGAACCACACGTCGGAAAAGACACTAATACTTTTCTAAAAAATTTCGGCGTGCGGCCCCACCTGACGTCAAATACGCCTCCCCTTTCCCCTTGTTCGAAAACCGAGAGAAATCCACACTCGCAACGCGAGCTACACCGGCATGGGAATACCCGCGTTTTCAAGCATCTGCTACCTACTACACCAAAATTGTGACTCGCACGTCGGAAAAGAAACTAATACTTTTCTAAAAAATTTCGGCGTGCGGCCTCACCTGACGTCAAATACGCCTCCCCTTTCCCCTTGTTCGAAAACCGAGAGAAATCCACACTCGCAACGCGGGCGACACCGGCAAGGGAATTCCCGCGTATTAAAGCTTCTCCTACGTAATATACCAAAATTGCGAACCACACGTCGGAAAAGACACTAATACTTTTCTAAAAAATTTCGGCGTGCGGCCCCACCTGACGTCAAATACGCCTCCCCTTTCCCCTTGTTCGAAAACCGAGAGAAATCCACACTCGCAACGCGAGCTACACCGGCATGGGAATACCCGCGTTTTCAAGCATCTGCTACCTACTACACCAAAATTGCGAGACACACGTCGGAAAAGACACTAATACTTTTCTAAAAAATTTCGGCGTGCGGCCCCACCTGACGTCAAATACGCCTCCCCTTACTCCTTTTTCGAAAACCGAAAGAAATACACACTCGCAAAGCACGACGCCGGCAAGGAAATACCCGCGTTTAAAAGCGCCTGCTACCTACTATACCAAAATTGCGAAACACACGTGGGAAAAGAAACTAATACTTTTCTAAAAAATTTCGGCGTGCTGCCCCACCTGACGTCAAATACGCCTCCCCTTTCCCCTTGTTCGAAAACCCAGAGAAATCCACACTCGCAACGCGAGCTACACCGACATAGGAATACCCGCGTTTTCAAGCATCTGCTACCTACTACACCAAAATTGCGAAACGCACGTCGGAAAACAAATTAATGCTTTTCTAAAAAATTTCGACGTGCGGCCCCACCTGACGTCAAATACGCCTCCCCTTTCCCCTTGTTCGAAAACCGAGAGAAATCCACTCTGGCAACGCGAGCTACACCGGCATGGGAATACCCGCGTTTTCAAGCATCTGCTACCTACTACACCAAAATTGCGAAACGCACGTCGGAAAAGAAACTAATGATTTTCTAAAAAATTTCGGCGTGCGGCCCCACCTGACGTCAAATACGCCTCCCCTTTCCCCTTGTTCGAAAACCGAGAGAAATCCACACTCGCAACGTGCGCGACACCGGTAAGGGAATACCCGCGTTTAAAAGGTCTGCTACCTATTACACCAAAATTGTGAATCGCACGTCGAAAAGACACTAATACTTTTCTAAAAAATTTCGGCGTGCGGTCACACCTGACGTCAAATACGCCCCCCTTACTCCTTGTTCGAAAACCGAGAGAAATCCACACTCGCAACGCGCGCGACACCGGCAAGGGAATACCCGCGTATTAAAGCTTCTGCTACGTACTATACCAAAATTGCTAAACACACATCGAAAAAAACACTAATACTTTTCTAAAAAATTTCGGCGTGCGGTCCCACCTGACGTCAAATACGCCTCCCCTTTCCCCTTGTTCGAAAACCCAGAGAAATCCACACTCGCAACGCTGGCGACACCGGCAAGGAAATACCCGCTTTTAAAAGTGCCTGCTACCTACTACACCAAAATTGTGACTCGCACGTCGGAAAAGAAACTATTACTTTTCTAAAAAATTTCGGCGTGCGGCCCCACCTGACTTCCCTTTCCCCTTGAAAGCTTCTGCTACGTATTAAAGCTTCTGCTACGTACTATACCAAAATTGCTAAACACACGTCGAAAAGGACACTAATACTTTTCTAAAAAATTTCGGCGTGCGGCCCCACCTGACGTCAAATACGCCTCCCCTTTCCCCTTGTTCGAAAACCGAGAGAAATCCACACTCGGAACGTGCGCGACACGGGCAAGGGAATATCCGCGTTTAAAAGTGCTGCTACCTACTACACCAAAATTGTGACTCGCACGTCGGAAAAGACACTAATACTTTTCTAAAAAATTTCGGCGTGCGGCCCCACCTGACGTCAAATACGCCTCCCCTTTCCCCTTGTTCGAAAACCGAGAGAAATCCACACTCGGAACGTGCGCGACACGGGCAAGGGAATATCCGCGTTTAAAAGCGGCTGCTACCTACTACACCAAAATTGTGACTCGCACGTCGGAAAAGACACTAATACTTTTCTAAAAAATTTCGGCGTGCGGCCCCACCTGACGTCAAATACGCCTCCCCTTTCCCCTTGTTCGAATACCGAGAGAAATCCACACTCGGAACGAGCGCGACACGGGCAAGGGAATATCCGCGTTTAAAAGTGCTGCTACCTACTACACCAAAATTGTGACTCGCACGTCGGAAAAGACACTAATACTTTTCTAAAAAATTTCGGCGTGCGGCCCCACCTGACGTCAAATACGCCTCCCCTTTCCCCTTGTTCGAAAACTCAGAGAAATCCACACTCGCAACGCTGGCGACACCGGCAAGGAAATACCCGCTTTTAAAAGTGCCTGCTACCTACTACACCAAAATTGCGACTCGCACGTCGGAAAAGAAACTATTACTTTTCTAAAAAATTTCGGCGTGCGGCCCCACCTGACGCCAAATACGCCTCCCCTTTCCCCTTGTTCGAAAACCGAGAGAAATCCACACTCGCAACGCGAGCTACACCGGCATGGGAATACCCGCGTTTTCAATCATAAACTCCAATGTTCATAATTTTCAAACTATAAGATAAGATATTAAGAGATATAAAAGTCAAGTGAAAAAAAAAAAGGTTGATTGGCCATCAAAATATTTTTCTTTGAATGCTTCTTAGTCACCGTATTTTGAAAAAAATTGAAATAATAATTTTTTTCAGCAATAATGAACTTCCGATGAAGGGCATCTATAAAAGGATATTATAGTACAATCTTTTCTTATAAAACGGTCGGTGTGCCCAACCTTGTTCAGCTGTAAAAAGTTTCTACTACCATACAAACGGATGGTTTTGATACTCCTAATTTATTTTCTGTTATGTTTAATTTGACCGAGAAATACAATAGTTCTGTAGCTTTTTAATGATGTTTTTTTGCAAAAACCGCAAGCATTTTGCTCGATCTCTTATGCGTGAATCCTTTCCTATTCTTTTCTCTAGGCATCCTTACTGGTTAAATTTTCTGATTTTTACGCGTGTTTACGTGTTTCGCGCCATCAAGCTTTGTTCTGACTCCCCAACTCTCAACAAGTTCTTTATCTCTAACCCTTAGCTAACTAACGCTTGCAGTTTCACCCCTCTGTTACTGATGTAAGATTTTTTGAATTTGAACTAGTTTTATCTTACCAAACTTTTAACAATTCTTTTAATTAATAATTTAAATGTACTGCCTTTCCTTATGCTAGCGAACTTCTGAGCTTTTCGAATATTTGGGCTACAGAGTCGTTAAACGGTCTTACAGGCTGAAGGGGGATCACTGCTGGAATTCTAATAATGGATTGCCCCGACCTGTGGCTGAGCGCGTGTGCGCTCTCCAATGGGAGACGGAGGGTGCCTGGTTCAAAACCAGGTCGCGTCCGCCTACCTAACCGTTCGTAGTTTTTCTTGGTTTTCTCCGAAACTTCGCGTAAATATGGGTTGGGATCCCTTAGAAAGTCCCCACAGACGCCGATGTCCCAGCGGCCTAGATCCCTCGCGCGCTGATTGGCCGTAACACCCCATTTCATTTCATTTCTAATAATCGATTTCATTTTTCTGAAATTAAGATTTTTTACTTAATCCGCAATCTTTGTTCCATCTGGATTTCTTGGAAGTTTTTTCCATTATCTAGCATTTTTAACGTCTTTAGAGCGACGATTCTTTCATTTTTTAAATTTATTCTGTTTGGTATAAGGGTATGTCTACTTAAGTTTGTTACTTCAGTTTTGCTATGTGTACTGTATTTGTTTATATACATAAATATAGTATTGTTCCGCTTTTTTTTTTGTAAAAAAAAGTATTCTTTATTGTTGTTCTTTTATTATTCTATTTCTGTATTTTTTATTTTTATTTCTTTGTTTTTGTTCATTTTATCGTTTCAAATATTTCTTTTTATTCTTACTATTTTGTTTGTTTTGTGGCAATTTTTTCCTCCGCTCCCACTTTTCATTCTAATGTTTAATCCTCTGTGGTTTTCTTACTTTTTCTGTTTTCGGATGGCAACTGCTTTTCCTTCGCAATTTGTTGACTCCTCCCATTTGTGTACCTCGGGTCGGGAATAGGAACTTTTTACAGCAGAAGAAGGGTGGACGGTTTGTGCCTCACGAAATGTTGTTACGTACCGTACTAAGTACATTTCGGAAAACGCTCAAGTTCTTCCCTTCTTCAAGAAGAGAATACCTACCCACTCACAGAGCAAAAAAGCAAACATTTTTTTTTTTTTTTTTTTTTTAATGTAGGCGTGCCGGAAATTTGTATCCGCGCAGTTCTATAAGAAAATAAAGATCCGAATCCGCATCTATGATTAAAATGATCCGAATTCGTATTTGGATCCGCTTCTTTTAATGCGAATCTTGGTAGGAATTAATGAAATAATTGATTAAATGAAATAAGCAAAGAGACCTAAGTCTCGCTATTAATTAATCTTCTTTGTAACTGAATGGGATATTGATAAGAACTATGGATTCCTCCTTCAAATTATTTGAATCATTAAGTTTAAAAAATAAACCAAAGGTGTTTCAAATCTCTATTAGGTAATTAGAGCTACAGCCTGTGCAGCAAATAATAATAATGTCCTCACCCAATAGTGCGAGAGGCTTTCGTTATCGCGTTTTTTAGTTCGGCACGCTTAAGAGATACTATCCATAAATTGTTATGTATAGGGGGGTTGGAAACAATAAAAAACCCATTATTGGCCCAGTTCATTGCATTTTCAGAAGTTGCATAAAATTATTAAATAAGCATTTTAACTAGTTTTACATTTTAATGAAAATAGTAAAATGTTAAGCATAATTTCACGCGAGATCTATATGCGTTTTCCTTAAAAATTAAACTAGCTTTACTCGGCACACATTTCGAATAAAATAAGACAGAATGTGGGCAGATCAATAATTTACTTCAAATTGTTAAAACTGAAACCCCATACCATTATTCTGTTACAGAGATAACAATTAGGATAAAAATAAAATAAAGCGTATAAAAGAAATTGCATAACTTGCGAGTATTAATCTTTATAATTGAAAATAAAAATATAATACCTTAATATACATTTCAGCCGCATTTTAACCGATTCATTCGAAAGAAAATAATTTTAAAATGTTCATTTACGCCTATTTTTTAATTGTTTTATGACTAGGCATTCAAAATTTACACGTTGAATAAAAAAATGAATCCAAGAATTTAAATTCTACTATCCGCGAATCTACCCATTTTTAAAAATCCGGCACACCTCGGGTCGATAGACTCCTCTTGAAGAAGGGAAGATCTTTGATTTCGTGCCTAACAGAATCGCGATCAGCATGCAAAGTACATACTTGGATGGCCAACCAACAAGCATCGCACCCCTTCGCACGAACTGACCCAGGAAGAACGCATTCGCAAAGTGAATGAATCACCGTCGACGTGCTGGGACATGCCCCATCTCGATGAGTACCGGGATATCACGTGACCGCACCGGTCCTGCAGTCAAAGGAACAGTGAATCCATGGCGGTCGCCGGAATGCGACATCGTGCGGGCGGGCTGCGTGGATTACGTCATGCCGAGTGCAAGAGCCCGATACTTTGTACCTTTTCTTTTTTTGTGTGTGCAGACAACTCGATTTTGCGACTGTGTTCAACGTTCATTGGCGTCACTGGGTGGGCTTTCTCGCCGTCACAGTGTGGGGTATCACACCTTACCTAGTTGGTTGGATCGCTCGTTCTTGCAGCGGAAAGTCACATTTTTTCGATACTGTGGGCTACCATTTCGCTACTTACGTATTGTACCGTCGACTATTTGTGCCCATATACGTACTTATACCTTTAAATATATTTTAATATATTGCGCGATGAAACGCCAGACCATAATCCGATTCCCTTACCAATGTGGATCGATCTGTTTCATTTAGACATTCCTTTACTTGTTTAATGCATCGACCTTTACATTCTCCCTAGCTGCAAGAATGTCGAGAGCCAGAATGAATAAGGCCGAGTTGGCTCGGTCGACAGTATAATACGTAAGTACGCATTTTCTCAAGTCTATCCTAGCTACCACCCAGTCACGCCAATGTCTCTGCTGACTTCTGATTAGAAAAAAAAAAAATTGGGAATTATAATTGGAAGAGACTCGACTCCTCCTATGTCACGTGGTAGGAGGCGATGTCATTTCATGGTTTTCTCAGTTTTTTCCCGTTCCCCACCTGGAACTCTTGAGGGGTTCTTCCGCGCTATGGCCCCCGCAGCAAAAGGGACGCTGCCCTGGCAGACGGGGAGTCGAGTCTCTTCTCGTGTCGGTCGGACAATACGTGAACCTGCTGGACAGTGTCCTTCAAGTCCGGTGAGAACAACTGAAACGCGGTCAATGCGTGGGATACCTGAACTTACTTCGGACAGAACAAAAAATGAAGGTTTTTTTTCGTCAAGTCTCAACCGAGTACGCTTGTCCTTGGGATGCATTTTCAATATTGATTTCACTGTTTTCGCAGTAGAGGGCGCCACTTTTATTGAGCAATGATGACAACGGTGAAAGGATGTAGGAGCCTACGCCACAGAGGAGGTTCTCTCCCCCCCCCTCCCCATTCACTGAACCTTATATTGGCACAAGGGTATGGGAATGTACTAACGAGTTTTGAATTTTATAAAATGCAATCCCCGATGTAAACATGATTATTTCAGTGTCCCAGGATAATAGACTCGGTGATTAAAACAGCGTGCGTCATTTAGAAAGAATTTTCATTCATCGCCCAGCTACGGAACTGTTGTCATTGAATGGCACGCAGATAATTTTTTTTCCCCCTTCAAAATCCTTTTTACGATTCAAACGCCATTTAAAAAGCTTTTTTTTTAATTATTATTTTTTTAAGTGAACATTTTTTCGGCATTGAGACATAACCGAATGAGATTATTTTCCAAAATGTGCCAGATGTTGCCGGAAGATTCCGATTTTGAGCGTATTGACCTTCATTAAACGCCTACCAATTTATTTCTTAGCTTATTCATTTCAAATTTCTCAATCATACGTACCGTTTCGCGGGCTAACCACCGAGCGTCGAAGGGTTCATGGAGTCCAGTTTGGATGATACGATCCACGACCAACTCACGGAATTTTTCAGTTCTCGAACACATGAACTGCAGCCGTGGTAGACCAACCGGAGGTGAAGGCGCTTGGATATGTAACCGAAATATTGCGGCTTCTGCCCGATTTCCTTAAGACTTTGTTGATACACTCAAACCCGTTAGTAAGTCACTCGGATAAGACGTCATTCCATAATATTACGTCATCCTCAAGTTCGTAGCAACATATATTACTATATGTAAAAGGGTAGTAAAAACCTGCAACAGTGAAATATAAAATTTGAACACCCCCCAACCAAAATTTTCCCCTGGTCATCCTTGTCAGAAGTCCTGACCTTATTGACTCGTCTTTTCAAAAGTGTTTGCATCGCTTTCGCTTTAGACAAAACCTTATTAAAAAAAAAAAAAAAAAAAAAAAAAAAAACAAGTTATTTTATGCGATATATTCGCTATTGGGGTCTCACAAATGAATTTTTGAATAGAGTGCAACAGTTTCGAAAATATGAAATCATTTTTCGTTCGAAATGATTGCGAGCATTTTTATAACGGTGGAAACGTTGAATGCCAATGGATTCCTGTGTACGGGATAATGGCTGTCAATGTGTTAAGACGTCACTTTGAGGAGTACAATTTATAAATTCTGCACTCTATAAACTAAATAAGGTTTTGGTCTACTCGGAGAAACGGCGAATCCCTTTTCGGGGGTTGCTAAATCCCCGAGGGGTCATAAAATGTCAAAAGTAGCAAAGGTTGGTCATTTTTGGAGATGGATCGCCCATTTTGGCACCTTAAAATAAAACTGAAATAGATTTGGCGATATCTTCTATATCGGTAGAGAAATTTCGATAACCTGTTGTTTATTGAATGGCAGTACCAGTATCTATATTAGTGTAAAAAAAAAGTACAGTTAGAATATGCCTGGTGAAGATTGTAGAACGGTTCAAGTAGGCGATGTTAATGTACATTTCATATCCTAAAAAGAGTTCTAAAGAACAAGAATTACAAATGCGGATCTTTCACGGATTATGATACACTTTTCAACTTCTTGGAACAAGATAGACAAATAGGGCACACACATTTAAATTTTGATACCCCCTTAATATATGAAGTGCGCATTTATAGAGAGAAGGTGCTTCATTTATTTTTTTTTAAATTTTACTTGTTGAATGTTACTATATATATATATATATATATATATATTATTATTTTTTTTTTTTTTGCTCTCCTCTCACTTTCTCAAAAAAAAAAAAAAAAAAAAAAAAAAAACCACCAACCATCAAATATTCCTGACATTACCAGATATGGCATAAGCTATCAGTATTAGAAGATCATGCTTTAAACAGAGGCCATAGTTACATGTTACGACTGACCTATGAAAGATGTGTAAAACGTTTAGAGAATACAAACGTGGAAATTTGCTGTGTTTTTAGATTTCAAGGACACAAAAAAAAGAGAGAAAATAATTAGTATGAATTCAAATTGCTAACATATTAATGATAAGTTTTTTAATATAGATTGTTTCCACGTGACGTCACAGTGTCGTTTGGCAGGCAAAGGTGATCAATAGGCTTGTTCTACGTGCCTTTTGACTGGTAAAATGAACAAATAGACTTTTCACGTCACTGAGTTGTTCATTAGTAAACATGGTACAAAAAACTATTTTATAAAATATATTATTCATTTTCTAACATATTTTATATTACTTTATTAAGTATTTATATATTAATGATATTTTTTTAATAATTACTATACTATTGTACTAATCATTCTTTTAAGTAAACATTTATATTTTAACAAATTTTTGAGTACTCTTTCTTTTCATAACAGTACGTGTGTACAGTACTCGGAAGCTGAAGTGGGCGAGGTCTTGACGTACGATAACCAGTTGAAAAGGCAGAATTTGGCCCTGTTGATATTTTTATTTCATAAAACCATTACCGAATTCACAGAGTTCTCTTTTTTTTTTAAAGGGGAGGTGGGGGGATTATTTCTAGAGAAAGCATGTTTAAAGAAACACATTCAATTATTCAAAAATATAATGTACAAAAACATGTGACGATGACCTTCTTTTTTTAATTTTACAGGGTAACAGAAGTTTAGGCATATGTTTAGCTAACAATTTGCGCGCTGTTGGCTAAACATAGGACTGTATATTGAGCCACCCGTGGTTAGATCATGTGACTCTGTGTGCATCTAACTCTATATATAATGAAATTGTCTATCACAACTAAGTTTTTTCTTTTGACATAGCATTGATTTCTTGCAAATATAAAAATAAGCATTTTTTGATGTTTGCTATTAATTTTTTCTAGATGAGCCAATACACTTAATTTTTAGAGCCTTAAAAAAAGCTATCTTTCAAATTTTTAAAAATATATTTTTATAATTTTTCCTTATTAATTAATTTTTTGAAACTCACTTCAAGTTAAAATATTGTATTAATTTACTACTACAAAAAAGGATATCGCGACTATTCTACATTTCTACTTATGTGCAGAGTTTTGCGCGGTTTAAGGTATCATTTTAAAAACATGTGCGCAAAATTGTAACAAAAACATTGCTTTTATCATGTAATAATAGTACAAATTTTGATTTCGTTCAATGATAATGCGATCTCCTACAACATGGAAAACAGTTTTCATGTTACTTTTCGCCAATTATAATCTATAATATCGCCAATCTATAATATCGCCAATTATAATTTATAATATTTATCGCCAAACATAATTGGCGAAAAAATCCTTTGAAAGATCTAAAAATTACAATTTATTTTCTTTAAATCTTCCAAACGTTCCTGGCTTCGTAAGTCGTTTCAGGAAGTACATTGTTTCATATAGATCCATTTTTACAAACTTATAAATAAAATGTTCAGGTTATAAAATAATATAGCAACATGTTTTGAGCAAATGGCACTTCCCTAATTGTAACCGTTTTAGAAATACTAGATACATAATTAATATAAAAATAGTTAGTTATAAATACTGTAATTCATAAAATAACATTAAAGCTGTATTTCGAACTAAATGTAAAAAAATGTTTGATGCTTTAACAATTTATGTACACACTAGCTGAAGTACCCGTTCTTCGCACGGGAATGAATGGACTTTTTGATATTACGATTTGTGGTGATTACTATTTATTGTAATAAAGAGATATAGCAAAATGGATATCGCTTTATATTGTGTTCAATAACCATGCATACCGAATTTCAAGGCAATCGTCTGTACGGTGCAGAAGGTCATGCGACGTAGCGCAATCTAGTGGCGAGTTTTAGCAAAACGGATACGGCGGAAATATTCTTCGCATTCAGATATCGATGAATACGAAATTTCAGGACGAACGGCTGGACAGCCCTGTGAAGTTCATGTGTTGACGCGACATCTAGTGGCAAATTATAAAGGAAAATGGATAGCGCCAAACTCTTCCCCGTGTTCAAATATCTATGTATACCTATTTTCATAGCGATTAGTTGCACAGTCAAGAAGTGATGCACTGCAGCGCGATCTAGTGGTTAATTAATGATTTGCTACAGTGCCGCGAGTTATAGCAAAATGGATAACGCCAAAATATTCTCATTGTTCAAATAGCTATGTATACCGATTTTCATAGCGACCGTTTGAATGGTCAAGAATTTGGCCTGCTGCAGCGTCATCTAGTGGCGAGTTAAAATAATAATGCATTGCAGTGCCATCTAGTGGTGAGTAACATCAAAAGGAACACAGTTAGAATATATTCTTCGTGCTGAAATGTGTAAGTATAAGAAATTTTATGCCGGTCGGTCGAACGGTATAGAAGTTGATGCGTTGCAGCGCCATTTAGCGGCAAGTTACAGCAAAATGGATAGTGAAAAATATTCTCCGTGTTCTAATATCCGCGAGTACCAAATTTCATCGAAATCGGATGGACGATATTCGCATAGTAAACGGCTAAACGGAATAGAATTCGACGTTCTGCTGCGCCACCTAGTGGCATGTTAGAGGAAAACGGATAGCATAAAAAAAATCTCAATGATAAAAGACTTAGGTAAACCAAATTTCATGGTGCAACGGTGCTAGAGTTTTTCAACCTCATACACACATACCAACATTCATTTTTATCTATAACCAGTGTCATTATATATCCCAGTCTCAAATAAAATCCAGTTTCAAATCTAAGCCTCGCCAAAGTGCCAACATACGCCATTGTGCAAGCGTTTGTTCAGGAAATCATTCGAAGCATTGACTTAGCAGCAATCAATATGGAAAATGGTTCGCCCCGCGAAAAAGTAAAGCAAGCCTTTATTTCAAAAGTGAAATCCCTTAATACAGACGAAATTTTTAAAATTATCAACTATAACGTGTTTTATTCATCGTTACTCCGATGTAGTAAATGAGATTTCAATTTTCTGAAATTTGGCGGAATTCCCCCAACTTAAATCAATGTACTCATTTGGCGAGAATTCTGGAGATAGATCGCTTGAAATCCCTTAACAATTGCATTATTTCTTCACGGATCATTAAAATTTAACGCTGTATTCTAATAAAACCTTTACACTTGTTTTCAAAAATCTATTTCCTTAAGCTCTCAATAAATTGCGCCAATCCGAAATCTGTGCAAACCGCTAGAACTCACTTTCTCAAAATCGGCATTTGAGCCATTTTATTTTTTCGCCAAACTAAAAAAAATTACCTATTAGCCGCGGAAATCTTCAATTCTTATTGTTTTGCGTATAAAACATTTCATTCCTGCTCCGATTTCCCATGCACACGATATTATAATTAAAAAAAAAATAACCTTACGAATATAAACTAACAAAAAAAAAATCGTTATTATTCTTTTATTTTTACTTTGAGAATTTAAAACATCTTATTCGGCAAAATCGCCAGACATGGCAACCACGATCCTTATTTCACACTTTTTTCACTACAGGGGTTACAATTACGGAAAGCTTTTTGCGTGAAGAACATAAAAAATCTCTTAAATTCTGGGAACGGGTGGACTTTCAAAGTTTTAAAGTGGACTATGATTTATTCTATATTATTTTACATATCTGTGCAAAATTTCAGGCTGATATGTCCATTTTTGTGGATTTGTATACAACTCAAATCCACAAACAAACAAACAAACAAATAAACAAACAAACAAACAAACAAACAAACAGAATTTCATTTTTATTTATAAGATTGTTCACCATTCATAATTTATCACATCAGCACAATGTTCCAGTTATAAAAATGACATTGAGAAAAGATTATAAACATACCAGCATATTTTGAGAAAAATGCTCTTCCGTAAATGAAACAATTTTAAAATGACTCGATATGTAATGAGTATGCATAGAGTTATGAATACTGTAATACATAAAGTAACACTGAAATTGTATTTCGAACTAAATGTAAAAAATGTTGGATGCTTTAGCAATTTATGTACACATTATTCACCCTTCATAATTTATTGCATCAACATAATTTTCAAGTTATAAAAATGACATTGGGAAAAGATTATAAATATACCAACATATATGTGAATCAAATGGTTACACTTCCTTTAATGAAACAATTTTAGAAATAATATGAACATATGAACATAATTATATAATGCATAACTCACATTATTGTAACAGATAATATACTATGTAACATTTTCCCCCATAGTATTTCAAATCACATTTAAAAACTTTTATTATGTGCGTGTTGCCTTAACAATATATTTACTCTTAAACAAAAAAATGTACGTATACTTATATGAATAAATGTCATATTCCTAGTAAAGTTACTTTTTCAGGGTTCGAAGATAGACCTGGTGGTCACTAATGGAGATGTTCTTTAAATCAAATCATCTTCAATATCGGGTTTTTATTCATACAATCGTCTTAGTTGTGACGACTTTTACGTACATTATTAATATTACAGCCGATAACTTATAAATAATTTATCACTAGCTCAATTGGGAGCATATTTATTGGCTATACTATGAAAAAGATACAGTTGAACGTCATTAAAAAACCTTTTTAGCTTTTTAAAAAATTTTTAGTTCTGGATAAAATATAAACTTAACATCTTGGACAGACAGATGTGTAAATATATTCAGTTTCTTTTATTTGTGTTGTACGGGGAATACTTATAAGCAAGTATTGATGTCAAGTTATCTGAAATTTTTGCACGTGGGGAGTGAAAGTCTGCCACAATCTTTTAAATGCAACTTGGAGAAGATGTTCTTTAAATCAAAAAATCTTTACTATTGCGTTTTCATTCATACAATCGTTTTAGTTGTGGCGGATTTTATGTATATTATCAATATTACAGCCGACAACTTATGAATGATTTATTACTAGGTAAGCAACCGAACTGAAATAGGAGTTTTAAGGGAGTTCCTACGGCGCTAACCTCCAGAGTGTCATTGAAGCGTGTCATTGAATTATCTCGATGTTGAAATTCCCCAAAACATGACAGGGGCGTAAAATCGATTCCGGCTCGAAAAAAGTCGGGCCGAGAGAACGAGGATAAGGTAAGGAGAGAGAACAAGAGCTGAACAAGCTGCAAGTTGAAGATGGAAAAAAAGAGATGGAATGGAGGCCGACCCGCCTTCCCCCCACCCACTAGGAGTGAGCTTCACAGCGGGTTGCTCGGCCACGACCACAAGATAGCAGCAATGAAAAGTAAACAAAGTCCAATGACTAGGAGTGGCTGGCACGAAACGCAAACAAACCGAGATGAGTCACAACAAACATCTGAGGAGGGTGTCCGGCTACGGTCTTCAAACCATTCATTGTAGCTATTCCTTAGCGGATACTCCAACAGTCAGGAAAGCCGCCACACCGTGGGTCGCCTGCCACACGCAAACCGACCCTCCAGAGGAAGCGACGAACCCTCTCAGCAAGTTGAAGCCTCACACCCTACAGTCCAAGGAGCCGACGATTCGATGAACCAGTGTGAATGGATGACACAGCGGCTGGACGACGTGGAAATGCTAAAAAGCAGAGTGACTCTCCGAGGAGGTGGCAGAAAACGGAGAATGGTGACGAAAGTCTTCAGAAAAAAGGACCTAGACAATGTTAGGAGGGCTTGGAGAGAAGCATGATGCAGCCAGGACGGAATCACAACCGACAGTCGAGGACGGCGCCCTATGTATCGCCCCGGAAGGGGTGCCACATCCATAAAGTGACGGTCTCCATCTTCTGAAATAGTCTCCTGCATTCTGATTGCTGTTATTTAACGGGTCCTACGCCAGCGTCTGAAGTCCGCCACACCATTTGTCGGCTGCCACCCGCAAGCCGAAATCAGCTGCAGCGATGACTAGGTCCTGGCAGAGAGAGGCGTCCACTCCGAACAGTCCATGGTCCGGGCGATTCAAAGCCAGCGTGTAGGTGGAAATAGTCAGATAGCCCTTCACACGGTTTCTGGCAAGGAGCTCCCGAGAACAGAGTGCCTCGGGCTTACACTCACGCTGGAATGATGAACGAATCAAACGAATGATGACTAGGTCAGCTAGGAGCCTATTTATGGGCCGTGCTATTAAAAAGATACAGTTGATCATTAAAAAAAACTTCTTTTCAAGCAGTTGATCATTAAAAAAATATTGTTTTTTGAATTTTTGGTTCTGGATTAAATTATAAATGAATGGATATTGGATGATACTGATGTGAGAAATACTTTCTATTATAGCTTTCAGAAATCAGTACTTCGTATCTGGTAGAATTTCAGACTTTATATTCATTACATTTAAAAAGTGTCGCCCTTTTTAGATTAGAAAAAGCGCATAACATGTCTATTTTCCTGACTGGAGAGGAAATAATTATAGATATGTGAGTACAATACACATTAGTTGGATGAAATATCATTTTTAAAATTAAAAGTCTGCAAGAGCAGTTGGCCCGAGTACAGTTTCTGAAAGTAGTCTTGATTTTAAAAAACAATTAAGATTCAATACTTTGAGATCTGGCGTTGTGTTCTGTTGAGGGATTACGGCCAATCACCTACACGTGGGCTCTAGGCCGAGGGGTGGGGTGTCCTCCGTGAGGGTCTTTCTGTCTTAACCCCTATTGACGTTAAGTTTCGGAGGAAACAACGGAAAACTCCGAACGGTCAGCCCGGCGTACGTGACCCGGTTTGGAACCGGGCACAATCGCTTTTCAGTTCAGAGCGCTTTGCGCTCGGTCACTGGTGGGGCTCGAGGTCTGGGCTGGGGGGAAGCTTTAGTTCTTTTCATGATTTTTTTTTTTAAAGACTCGTTAGATAAATACACTGCTGGCCACCCAAATTGCAACACCAAGAAAAACAAGAGATATCACAACAAAATTTATTGTGTAGATAACATGTTGACCAAGTAACAAATGATTAAATTTACAGCATTCTATGAAGCGTGGTTCCTGCCAAAATCAGTACCCAGAGTAGCCGCCGTTGTTGGAGATCACAGCTGCCACACGCCTCGGCATTGATTCAAAGAGACTTTGAATGTGTTCTTGGGGTACAGCAGACCAAGCAGCTTCCACACGTTGCCAAAGTTGATCTGGTGTGACAGCTGGGGATGAACTCTGGGTCAGTCGTTGAGCAACCATGGACCACATGTTTTCTATCGGCGAAAGATCCGGAGAGCGCGCCGGCCAGGGAAGCAATTCAATCTGGTGATTGACGAAGAACCCTTGGACAATGCGTGCCACGTGTGGCCGTGCATTATCCTGCTGAAATATGGCTGTTGGCAAGCCCTGAAGGTAAGAAAGGACAACTGGCTCCAACACCTCGGAGATGTAGCGCTGGCTGGTTAAAGTACCGGCAATGCGTACTAGAGGAGTGCGAGAGAGATATCCGATACCGCCCCATACCATAATACCCGGTGCAGGACCAGTGTGACGGTGCATAATGCAGCTGTTCAGCATCCTCTCTCCACGGTGTCTCCAGACTCGAATCCGACCGTCGTGGTGTTGCATACAGAAGCGTGACTCGTCAGTAAAGAGAATTTCATTCCATTCTGTCGTCCACATCCTTCTTTCATCGCACCATTGGCGGCGGAGACGTCTGTGGTTCCGCGTCAGAGGTAGACAAAGCAACGGACGTCTTGCGGACAGACCATTCTGCTGTAAACGACGTCGAATGGTACGCGCAGACACTGGATGATGCGTTACAGACTGAATCTGCTGTGATATGGTTCGTGATGTGACTGAGCGGTCCGTCACTGCCATGCGTACAATCTGCCTGTCATCACGTGACGTGGTGCACTGAGGTCGATGCGGTCGATCACGTCTGTCCGTCGTACCCTCCTGCACCCAACGATCACATATCCGCATCACAGTTGTTTGGTTTCGTCCAATACGACGACCGATTTCCCTGAAAGATAACCCACAATCTCGGTATGCCACTATCCTTCCTCTGTCAAACTCGGATACTTGATCAAAAGATGATCGTTGTTTCCTACGAGGCATAATTTATCGTTTTTTTGAAAAAAAAGCAAGAAAAACACAATTGCTGTACTTGAAACCGTCGAAATCTCCAAGCCTTAAATAGCGCTTTGAGGTGGCGCCACAGGCGCGCTTGATGTGCGTCTGCGCTGAAATTCTAATCATTTGCATATCTCACCTCAGCTAATGCATGTTGTAAATTTCATATTATTTGCATGCTTCCTTCAGGGTGTTGCATTTACGATGGCCAGCAGTGTAGTTTAATATCTTTTTTAATTATAAATGCTGCTCTTATCTGTCATGAAAAATAGTATTTAAACGTACTGAGAATGAATACTGAATAAGAAATTGCCTGTTTTAATATGCAAACAGCATGCTTTAAAAAAGTTACATGTCAGAAACTATATTTAACATAAAATTTTAGACTTGCCTAATAAAGTGACCACAGTGTTGTAAAAAGGCTCAAATATGGCTTTGATTTTTAAACAAACATTATTGAGTAAAACTTGTTAAAACACAGCAATAGGACCACGGAATGTTAAAAAAAGGGATTAAGTCTAGGTCATTCATAGGACCCAATTTTGTTTCTTGTTGCCATTTGCATGTATATACATATATATTTAAATTGAACGTTTCATACGCAGATTTTGGAGAGATAACAAACAGAGTCGGCACTTTTATAGCTTAGATGTGTAAAAGATGAACCAGAAAGATAATCGGGCTCAAAGTGTTTAATACTATGCACACTAGAATTAAAGCGTACGATTTTTAAAATGAAAGACATTTTTATATTTTGTCATTATTCATGAAATTCCATTAACAAGGACTAATCTGTGTTTTTCCCCCCTGATATCTCCGTTTTTAGGGTGTGCGTCATACACTTTAAAAACATTAATGTTAACATGTTGGTTGCCGCCGAAAAACAAGGTCACTATTCGAGCAGCCGGGACTTTTTTCCCTTTCCAACGTCCAGTTCAACTAAGCTCGACCACCACAAAGGCTGGATGTGTTGGCCGTTTCATTCTGGAGGTGTCTGGCCATTATTGGTTGGCTAGTTATGAGCGGACTTCCAATGAGAGACTTAGCACCTGGACAGGCCCCTTCCGCAAGTATCTTTCCGACAGGGAGGACATTGGAGCCACGATACATTGGACTCGCTTGAACTCCCTTCAGCGTGCACGATCCCACAGCAGTCCAGTCGAGAGAGGGGGGGTCACCCTCCCGAGCACTGACCTGGGTCGGTGCTGTTTCACTTTCGGTGTTCTTGATGGGAACCGAGTTTGAAGGACTGGACTGCTGCCGGACGAGACGCCTGGAGTGAAAATATAACAAATGAATGAGAAATTGATTTCTAACGACATTTTGAAAACAAAATAACTGGATGAGCGGCGATGAGCCCATGGTTTTTATAGAATACTAGCTGAAGTACCCGTTCTTCGCACGGGAATGAATGGACTTTTTGATATTAATATTTGCTGTGATTACTATTTATTGTAATAAAGAGATATAGCAAAATGGATATCGCGTTATATTGTGTTCAATAATCATGCATACTGAATTTCAAGTCAATCGTTTTTACGGTGCAGAAGGCGATGCGGCGTAGCACAATCTAGTGGCGAATTTTAGCAAAACGGATACTTCAAAAATATTCTTCGCATTCAGATATCGATGTATACGAATTTTCATGACGATCGGTTGAATAGTCTTGAAGTTCATGTGTTGACGCGACATCTAGTGTCAAGTTATAGGAAAATGGATCGTGCCAAACTCTTCCCCGTGTTCAAATATCTATGTATACCTATTTTCATAGCGATCATTCGCACAGTCAAGAAGTGATACACTGCAGGGCCATCTAGTGGTTAATTAAAGTAATGATTTGCTACAGCGCCGTCATGTGGCGAGTTATAGCAAAATGGATAACGCCAAAATATTCTTATTGTTCAAATAGCTATGTATACTGATTTTCATAGCCACCGTTTGAATGGTCAAAAATTTGGCCTGCTGCAGCGTCATCTAGTGGCGAGTTAAAATAATAATGCATTGCAGTGCCATCTAGTGGTGAGTAACATCAAAAGTAACGCAGTTAGAATATATTCTTCGTTCTCAAATGTGTAAGTATAAAAAATTTTATGCCGATCAGTCGAACGGTATAGAAGTTGATGCGTTGCAGCGCTATTTAGCGGTAAGTTACAGCAAATGGATAGTGAAAAATATTCTCCGTGTTCTAATATTCGCGTGTACCAAATTTCATCGAAATTGGTTGGACGATATTCGCATAGCAAACGGCTAAACGGAATAGAATTCGACGTTCTGCTGCGCCACCTAGTGAAAAGTTAGAGGAAAACGGATAGCATAAAAACCTTCTCCATGATAAAAGACTTAGGTGAACCAAATTTCATGGTGATCGGTGAAACGGTGCTGGAGTTTTTCAACCTCCTACACACATACCAACATTCATTTTTATCTATAACCAGTCTTATTATACGTATATACCAGTCTCAAGTAAAATCCAGTTTCAAATCTAAGCCTCGCCAAAGTGCCAGCATACGCCATTTTGCAAGAGTTTTTTCAGGGAATCATTCGAAGCATTGACTTAGCAGCATTCAAAATGGGAAATGGTTCGACCGCCAGGCATTTATTTGAAAAGTGGAATCCCTTAATACAGCCGCATTTTTTAAATTATCAACTATAACATGTTTTATTCATCGTTACCTCGATGTACTAAATGCGAAGATTTCAATTTTCTGAAATTTGGCGGATTTCCCCCAAGTTAAATCAATGTAGTCAATTGGCGAGAATTCTGAAGCTACATCGCTTGAAATGCCCTAATAACTGCATCATTTCTGCACGGATAGTTAAAATTTAATGCTGTATTCTAAGAAAACCTATACACTTGTTTTCAAAAATGCTATTCCCTTAAGCTCTGAGTAAATTGCGCCAAAAAGCCTAAAACTGTGCAAACCGCTAGAACTCACTCTCTAAAAATCGGCCTATCAGCCATTTTTTTTCGCCAAACTAAAAAAAATTACATATTAGTCTCGGATATCTTCGATCCTCATTGTTTTGCGTATAAAACATTTCATTCCTGCTCTCATTTCTTATGCGCACACGATATTATAATTAAAAAAATAACCTAAAATTTAAACTAAAAAAATCATTATAATTCTTTTATTTTTACTTTAAGAATTTAAAACATTTTATTCGGCAAAATCGCCACATATGGCAACCAAGATGCTTATTTCACACACTTTTTTCACTACAGGGGTTAATATTACCTAAAGCTTTCTGCGTGGAGAACATAAAAATCTCTTAAATTCCGGGAACGGAAATTAAGAGAACCATTCAGGAGGAAAGCATTTTTAAGTGGAGTTTCAAAGTTTTAAAGTGGACTATCATTTATTCTATATTATTTTACATATCTGTGTAAAATTTCAGGCTGACAGGTCCATTTTTGTGGAATTGTATACTACCCAAATCAACAAATTGACAAACAGAATTTCATTTTTATTTATAAGATAACCTACGCTTGTTTTTAAAAATACCCTCTCATTAAATTGCGCCAAGCGCTAGAATCATAGAAAATCTGACACACTTTCAGATTTTTAAATACGCACTAAAGTGCTATATATAAAAAGAGTTATAATCCATGGGTATTCCCTATTTTCGTTCCTTCTTTCATTAAGTTGGAAAGTGTATCATTATTCATGAGTGTGATTAAACAAAATTAAAATTGATATTTCTAACATCCTTTCTTTCCAACTGAATGAAAATTTTAAAAACTTATACGCAGGTGTATTCATAACCCAAATAGCAGACGATTAAATTACGATAAATAGCGCCAAGCGTTAGAATCCTCCTCAAAATCGCGAGAATTCTGAAGATAGATCGCTTGAAATCCCTTAATAACTGCATTATTTTCGCACGGATCATTAAAATTTAACGCTGTATTCTAATAAAACCTTTGCACTTGTTTTCAAAAATCCGTTTCCTTAAGCTCTCAGTAAATTGCGCCAAGCCTGAAACTGTGCAAACCGCTAGAACTCACTTTCTCGGCATTTGAGCCATTTTATTTTTTCGCCAAACTAAAAAATTTTAACATATTAGCCTCGGAAATCTTCAATTCTTATTGTTTTGCGTATAAAACATTTCATTCCTGCTCCGATTTCCCATGCACACGATATTATAATTAAAAAAAATATAACCTTACGAATATAAACTAACAAAAAAAAAATCATTATTATTCTTTTATTTTTACTTTGAGAATTTAAAACATCTTATTCCGCAAAATCGCCACACATGGCAACCACGATCTTTATTTCACACTTTTTTCACTACAGGGGTTACAATTACGGAAAGATTTTTGCGTGGAGAACATAAAAAATCTCTTAAATTCCGGGAACGGGTGGACTTTCAAAGTTTTAAAGTGGACTATGATTTATTCTATATTATTTTACATATCTGTGCAAAATTTCAGGCCGATAGGTCCATTTTTGTGGATTTGTATACAACTCAAATCCACAAACAAACAAACAAACGAACGAACAAACAAACAAACAAACAAACAAACAAACAGAATTTCATTTTTATTTATAAGATTCTTTCACTTGGGTGTCATGAGTATTACTAAGAATTACATATTAACAAATACATCTATAGAAAGATTACATGCTTTTCGACAAAACAATACAAACTTTGCCTTTAAGTACATGGAGCTTTAAGTGCAAATGGAGCTTTAAGTACAAATGTGTACATATATACATTTTTTTATACAATGCTCTTTTCTTTTTCTACCCCTCCCCTTAAGCTATGCTCTTTTTTTCTTTTTTTCTTTCTTTCTTTTTTATTTTTTAGGAAATTTTTTAGCTTTTTTTCTTTTCTTTTCTTTTTTTTTTTTGTTTTTGGTAGCTTTTTTTTTCTTTCTTTTTTTAAATTTGTTTTTTTGATAGCTTTTTTTTGTCATTTTTTGCATAGCTTTTCTTTTTTTATATAGCTTTTTTTTCTTTTTTTTTGGGGGGGGGGTTAGAGCCTTTTTTTGTCTAATATTACTTTTATAAATAAAGTAAAATAAAATAAAATAAAATATATGAATATTCAACACTAACTAAAGAACAACTAAAGAACATATTGAATACGAAAATGTAGTTGGATACATATATTTTCACACTTTTCAAGGGAGTACCTACAGGGATAAGCAACAAGGTTCACACACTCATGACACCCGCGTGAACTTGCACTGAATGCTCCCGGCAGCCAACATGTAGAAGTGACCGTGCCTGTTAATTTTAATTTTTTTTTTTTTTTTACCAATAACACTTCTCAAACTTTTACAGACCAAGTTGAGATGGAGGCATTTAAAAAATTATTTTGCATGTTTTGTCTTCTAATGCGTTAATTAAGAGCATAGGCCATTTCTGACTTTACATTGTTTTCAAAAAATGGAATAGACTGATGTACAGTCTAAATAACAAGTGGAATATTAAGAACTAATAAATGATTTATGAATTAAAGATATAAATTAAGTTTGAAGGGGTAGGGGGGTGTACCAAGACAGCTCTGTCAGAATTTATGAAAATGGCTATTTGCATGAGTTACTCCACTCATGATAAAAATGCAACTTCCATTTCAAAAATATCAAGTCATCTTTTAATTTTATCAGCACATTTTTTCACGTCAATGTTGATAAAATTTAATTTTTCAATAAATTTTTAATTGTATATTCCCAATTGGGAACACTGGCCTGCAAAAGGTTAAGTACTGTGCATGTCGTCAAAATAAACATTTTCATTGACTTCTAACGAGCATTTAATGATGTTTACCATTTAAAACGACACAGCTATATGTAAAAAAAATCTAGACAACCCTTTTCAATGTCTTGAAACTACATAAAACAACAAACATAAATAAAAAACATAGATCCACTGTTTTACCATGCAATAAAAACAACAACAACGTAATAATAAATAAGTAAATAAAATAAAAAATGCTAACTTTTTTTCCTCGGGAGTTACAGTACATTTTAACAAGTTTAAAAATAATACATAAATCCAAAACTAAACAATAAATATTTTTTTTTTTATAATGACCACAAATGTTTGAGGCATCTTACATTAGGTGACACATCTGAAACTACAAATAAAAACAAAACAGCTGAAGTTTAATAGTGGTCACTTTACACACGAAATAAAATTCGAAGGATGAAACAGTATCAGGGTAAGTTGTCATTGATTTAAAACAAACACTAAACGATAACTGCAGATAACTCAAAAATATGTAAAAAGCCTTTCTAGCAAAACTGTACTGTATAAGGCTGGACACAGACCTCTAAATGTTCTTTTGTACAAAGAAGAGGTAACAAAGCTTACATTTCTATTTATTTATGCCTGGCTGTAGGCTCGCCTAATAGAGTTAAACAATAGGCACACTATAATCAAAGCGCATAATTTATGAAATAAAATTGAATTCTAACTTTTATTATTATTCATAAAATTTGATTGACAAGGTGTCATTTCTCTTTCTTTTCAAAATCACCGTGTTTAGGTTGTTTACGTGCACTTTAAGTATATTATGGTAACATGTTGGCTGCCACCGCAGAAAAATTCAATAAATAAAT
Source organism: Cheiracanthium punctorium (assembly GCA_038373885.1). Lineage (NCBI taxonomy): Eukaryota > Metazoa > Arthropoda > Arachnida > Araneae > Cheiracanthiidae > Cheiracanthium > Cheiracanthium punctorium. Next base: position 13,345 of record JAWZYV010016178.1, on the reverse strand, counting down.
ATATAAAATGTAGTATTATTCGAGCGGCCACATACCGCATTTGAATGCGGGAATTCTTTGTCCTCTCAGGTTGGGCCAGCTGCTGAACGTAAGCTTGGCCCTTACGAGGGCCGATAATGTTTGGCCATTTCATTCTGGAGGCGTGTGGTAGGCACGTCAATGCTGCCTCCTTTAACGGGTCGCCTTATTTACAACGGATTCAAATGAGAGATATTGGCACCTGGACTGGCAACTCCACAGTGATCGTTTCACCAGGGAGGGTGTTGAAGCCAAGAACGATTTTGCTTGCAGAAGCTCCCTTTAGCGTACACGGTTCTAACAGCAGCCCGGTCGAGAGAGGCGGTCAGCCTCCCAAGCAGTGACTTAGGTCGGCGCTGCTTCACTTTCGGTGTTCTTGATGGGAACCGAGTTTAAATGACCGGGCCGGCCGGACGAGCCGCCTGGAGAGAAAATATATAAATAGATGTATGAGAAATTTATTTGTATTGATCTGCAAGCTTAAGAATAAAGATATTTTCTCAATCAATAATTTAGATCATCGGCGACGTGTTCGTGGTTTTCATGCAATAGTGTTTCACTCGGATGCCATGAGTATGACTAGCCACTCAATAAAAGCAATGTTACAAGATTTACAACAAAATGACATAATTTTTGCCTGTTTATAGACCATTAAATACAAATGTATATTTTTTATACATTGCTCTTTCGTATAACGTTTTTAAAGTAATATTCTATTTTCGTTTAAAGCATTTTTTTTAAACAAAGCTTTTTTTAAAGCAACATTTTTAAAATTATTGTTTAGCAATGGCTTTTTAATTTTTTTTTTATGCAGTTCTTTTTTTTCAAGTAATGCTATTTCTTTTTATTATTTTTATGGGTAAAATAAAATACATACAAAAGAATATGAAACACTTTTGTACAAAACATCTCGAATACAAAAATCTCACTGGATAGAAATATTTCATCTCTTTTCAAGAGAGTGCCCGTAGGGATAAGCAACACGGTGGAGTCACTCATGGCACCCAGGTGAACTTGAATGCTCCCGGCAGCCAACATGCAAAAGTAACTGTATCTGTTTTTAATTTATTTTTAAAAAGCTTGAAACTTTTTTCTTTAAAAGTTGGACATTCTAATGTTATTGATTCATTTATTCGCACAATAGCCCACGGTCATTTATTCGCAAAATAGCGCACAATAGCCCACGGGTATTCCATTTTGATGGACATACAGACATTAAAAATACAAGATTTTTAATAAATAAACCTTCTTAAGTATTGTGCACAGTACAATGTACCTTAAGTGACATATCAACAAATGAAAATACAATGGTTGAAGTTCAGTGGTGATTATCTCACATTTGTAAGGAATTTTTCCAGAAACAAAAGAGAGAAAAAACATCAAAATAAACGTTTTTACTCATTTACATTAAACATTCAGTGTTGTTTTGTATTTAAAATTACACAGTCATATAAAAAATATTTAGATAGACTCTGTCAATATCCATAAAACTTAGCATAAAACAGCAACTATAAAAAATAACACCGTAGATCTACCGTTTTTTCATGTAATAAGAAAAAGAAACGTTTTATTCCTCTCTGAGGTTACAATATATATAAACAAGACCCAAAATAGTGCATACATCTAAAACGAAAGCAATAAAGATATTTTTATAACGATCACAAATGTTCGCTGCATTTTACAATAACTGACACATCTATCTACAAGTACACATATAATCAAAACAGCTGAAGTTTAATAGTGACCACACTTTACACTTGAAAGAAACTCACCAGGAAGAGGTAAGTTTTTATTGATTTTCAATAAACATTCAACAAGAATTTCAAAGTTAACTAAACATGTGTAGAAAGCTGTCTTTGAAGCAAAACTGCACTCGCTTGGAAACATAAACATGCATCTGAAAGTTCTTTAAACACAACTCAAAAAGTAACAACGCTTACATTTCTACTTATTAATTCTTGCAAGGCGTTAATGTGCATGTTAAACAAATAACAAAACGCCTCAATGTATAAATTTAAAATTGAATTCAGCGAGATTTCACATAATAGCAAAAAGTGATTTTTAATGAAGTTACATGGTTTTTAAAAAACAATGCTTTTGTTACTCACGCACATTTCTTATCCACTCTGCATGTATGAAACATCCTAGAAAATAAAACAGACCTAATTTTACTTGTAAAAGCTCTAAAAATTTTAATTTTCAATTAATTTTGTTCAATGCAGAATTTTGAAAATAATTCCCTCAGAAGGCTTTCTATAGTTTTGTGTTATAGTCATTAAACTGAAAGTCCATTGACTCCAATACCTAAACAGAAAATAAAAATGCCTATGTTTTATATTTGCAAGTCTGGTCAGAAAAACAATCTGCAAATTGCTAACTATCTGAAACTTAATCATTTAAAAATTGTACCTTTTTTTAAATTTCTAAAATTTCAACTCCAAAATTTAGAAAAATTAGTTTTTAGAAAATTTGTACATTACATTTTTGAAAATAAAAATTCAAAGTTGTGAACAGCTTCTTAAAATTGGAATTTTATTATGCTTCTCTGAAATAATTCTTTATTTTTCTTTTCTTTTTTTAAATTTAAAACGAAACGAAATAGTAAAAATACTTATTGATTTTTACTTTAAAAAAAATTAATTGCTATTTATTAGCATCAAGATGGTATTGGATGCTAATAAAATACTATCTAAACCAATTAGATTTGAGGGGTGCTGGGTGAAAATCAAATCATCGCCCCTCGAACTTCCGACCACGGTACAACTCCTGCTGTAAGTACAGAAAAAAAAAGGTTTTTAAAATTTAGAATTGGTTTCCAAAAGAAATTAGACTTCCAACCATGAAATATGCACTCTTTATTTATTTTCAGTTTACATTTTTCGCGGTTAAACGTAAAATATAAATTTTTTTTTTAAAAATCAATAGATTGATAGCACCAGTGACTCCCTGACTTCACGGGTCCGTACACACGGTCTAAAAAACATTGCAAAACAAAAGAAATTGTATGAAAATAGATATTGATTTCGATTAACAGCCGAATTTAAGAAATCTGAACGCCTATCACAAAATTACGAAATAGATCGAATAATAATATGTATGTATTGGTAAAAGGAGATGACATGCGTTGTGGAACGGATGGAGGGATGTTTGCAAAAGAAAACTGCCCATGAAACGTGACTAGTACGACGTTCCAATTCTGTGTCGTACTGGTCCGTTCTATATTTTAGAAGTGTCGGAACGGCAGACAGCAGCTCATCTTGAATCCCCACTGTCGTCTAATCTAACACGGCGGACCTGTTTGTTTCGCCGGCCATCTCCCACAGAGTGAGACTAGCGGGTCATTTTTACAAAAATAAAATAAAATAAATATAAAAATAAAATCCGAAACTCTTTCGTACTTTAAATACGCACTAACGTGCTATAGATTAAAAGCGTATCCTAATCCATGCGTCGTCCCTACTTTTCTTCCTTATTCCATTCAGTTGGAAAGTGCATTATTATTCACGAGTGTGCCTTATTTTTCTTCCTGGTTCCTTAAAGCACCTCTTTAGAATCGAAATCCATTTTAAATCACTCTCCAAAATTTTTTGACAGTCTTCGTCAGGCATATTCTAACTATACTTCACCTTTATAAATTGGAAAGTACATCCTAATGTATGAGTGTACCGTATGGGTCTTCCCTGTTCCATAAAACACTTCTTCGTAATTGGAACCCATATTAAAATCGCCTCCTAAAACTATTTTACTATCTTCGACAGGCATTTTCTAACTATACTTTGTAATAAACTGTCGCGCTTGCCCGTTTCTAGCCCAATTTGGAAGAGATCGCCAAGATGGGTTCGGTTTTGAAGACTTATTGTTTGGCACCATAGGCGCACCCACGGAGGGGGCTATGGGAGCTCAAGCCCCCCCTAAAGGGGGAAAGTTAGAATTGAAAAGCATTAAAAATTGGAAATTGTCAAATGATTTATTTATTTTCGTTTTTAAAATTGCCTTCAAATTATTTCTAAAATACCTTTTACCAAAAAAAGATGATAGTTTTTAAGTAAAAATTTACAGTTAATACATGAAACACAATTAAACTCGGCTAAAACATCACTGAAATGAGCAGATAATTATTTGTCTCTATAATGATTTACACTGCTCGTGAGCTTGTGTTCTATGGGCAAGTATTCTAGTACCGAACATTTTGACGTTATAACTATAATTGAGGTCACTATAACCGATTTCAGCAGTATTTGAAGCCCAGCCCCCCCTAAGCTAAAATCCTGGGTGTGCCACTGTTTGGCACCAAACCATTATCAAAAATTGCAAACCTTGTGCGACTTTTAACATTTTATTCTCGCCCCCTTTCCCCCCTCATTATCTCGCAAACGCATTTGAAAAGTGCCTGGGCGTGGCCCATCTTGCGTAGACAAGTTACGTCGACGCTCAAAAACTGGATGGATTTTAATAGCGCTGCAGAGCTCATCCACAAAATCTCATGGAAACGGGGAAGGAGCAGCAGCCCGTAGTTCCTTTTATCTTTTTAGAAAGCAAAGAGGTACGTAGATTTTCATGAATAAAGCAAGACGAAACAAGAGTATAGTTATTTATTCTTATAATTATTACTATAAAAAGACTTAAATACTCAAGAATGAACTCTTTGCAGCGCGACCGTTCCCCCATGCCGAAACAAGTGCAGCCGTCGCCACAGCTCGATGGAACTGGCTCGCACAGATTTGCGGCACAGCCGGCTGTGTCAGACAGGCTCTCGAACTGCGTGGTGCGCCGTGGGTGTTTCGATCGAACGCCCTGTTGCTTATATAGTTCCATCGAGCGGTGGCAGCGGCTGCACTTTGTTCAGCATTGGACAAGTCTTATCGATTTTTTCTTCTACATCGATGTCTATTTTCATCTCATTGTCCAATGCAGATGCTGATAACAATGATTTTGACGTCCATTTTACGAATAAATGATCCTTTTTAAGGGAAAGGATGCACTCATTAGAAAAGGACTTTCGTGTAGCTATGTCCTCCTTCAGTATTTTATTGAAATCCAATGGATTCTTCGTGGATCAAAATAGCAGCCAAGATGTCGGAATTTTGAGTCCTCACGGGGCTTTGAAAGGACAAAGTCAGAACAACCAAGTTTTCATTTTTTGTTCTTTGAGTCTGGTTTACGGGGCTCATTTTAGAGGGGAACTCAACGTCAGCGTCCAAGTTTAACGGAGGCAAAATATAACGAAGCAAAGTCTAAGGTATATATAAAATTATCTAATGGGGCCACCCCATCACTTCCTAATACATCTTCAATAGTTTTCGTTTACTTCATCTAAACTTATGTTTATTTGGAAGGGATACAGTATAGCCATTAGACTATGATGGAGCCATTTCCAGCTCAATGTTTAAGATATCGCCGAGCTGGGTTCCGTTTGAAAGATTTATTTTCGGCATTGAATGGGGCGATATTTCGGGAAAAAGATGAAAATCTCGAGAGAGTGAGCGAGATTCTGGGCATAGCCAAAATAGTCGTGGACCACAGACTCTTTATGAATGGAATGTATCCATAGACCTTACTGCATCGAAAGTCTTTTGGATTATTTTCATACTGCGAACTAGGTCATTTTTGTTGTATTTTACAGTACACCCAACTTGAGCTCCTGTACTTCTTGTGTCAGAAATAGATCCCCGACGTACACATTCACAAAAATTCACGTGAGTGTAAACCGAGTCGGTGATTCCTAAACACAAAGAGCATGTTTAGCAAGGTTCACGTTCGAATTCATTTTTCTAACCAGAAGTCACGGATGTTCACAAAATCGGGCTGTCTGCCCCCCTAAACCTTCCTTTGCACTCGGCACGACGCAGTCCAGTGAGCCAGCCCGCACGATGCCACATGGAGCGGCCGCGCGGATTCACTTCTCCTCCTTCGAGTGCAGGACCTCGACGGTCACGTGGTATCCCAAGCACCCGCTTCGAGATGGGTGCCCGTACGCACTTCGACGGGGATTCATTCACTCGCACAAACATACATACACAGGCACACTCATTCATTCATGCACAAGCAAGCATACACAGAAACACACATGGACAGATTCACTCATAGAGACACACATTCACATGCACACTCATCCATTCATGCACAAGCAAGCCTACACACACCTATGTGACACATTCACTCATACAAACACACATTCACATGCACACTCATCCATTCATGCACAAGCAAGCAAGCACACACACAGAGAGAATTCATTCACAAACGCACATGCATACATACACTTACACACTCACATGCACAGGGTCCCATACACACAGGGACACACTCATGCACCGTCACCTACGTGCATGCATATTGGCACACTCATAAACAAGTCGGCATACCTACTCACAACCGCAGTTATGTATGCACCCAACGCAATCACACATGTACATACGTAAAACTCAGACATGCACTTACTTAAAACTCAAAAAACAAAACACATGGACACACGACTCGTGCACAAACACATATGCCTGTAAACCTACGTACTTACATACGCAAACACACACCTGCATGCATACACATAAACGGATTCATGGACACGCGAAACACAATCCCTCACGCATATATGCTGACAGACACCCACTTTTGGCAAAATATCGCTCCATCGGGAGACAAAGAGGTCCCCCCATCCAGCTTAGCTTAACATCCTTATAGGGCGTGAAAACCACGCACCCTCATGCTGCCCGATCGGCCAGCGAAAGATCCATACTGTGCCTTCTAGTAAACCGATCTAAAACACAAAATTGAATTGTTTGGACACGCAGATCAACAAGTTGAGACTCCATCCGAACTCGGAGCAGATTTCCATTCAAAGTTTGTAACCCGCCTTTCGTTAGAAATTAAAAAAAAAAGGTTAAAAAATTGCACAACCCACTACTGAAACCGTATCATTTTAGTAGTATACTGAAATATGGAATGACACTCTAGGACCCCAGAGGATAAGGCCTCCGACAACAGAAGGACAGAGTGTCGAAACCTAGAGAAAAAGTCGACCGTCACTCGATCGAAAGCCATAAAAACGCCGACGGTTTCCATGTTTGGAAAATCGGCGTGACCCAGTCAGAAATCAGTCAGTTCCCTCGCCTTAAGCCTATCTCCACAGAAAGGGAAAAGGATTCCGCTCGTCAAAAAAGCCATTCAAATCCAATAAAAACGCCCGTTTTTTTCATTGCCATTTTTAAAAATCAGCCCGGTACCTCTGTGGGACGTAGATACTCATCGAACGTGGAACCCAAACGCCCACCCTGTCCATGGACATCGAAACGAGCAGACTGACGATAAGCCCATCTGGATCGTTGCGTGCTATTTTGCGTTTTATAGACGATTGCGTGTTATATGCGCGTGTTTTTTTTACAAATTTCGAATTATTTCACCCGCAATGATGCAGCGAATTGAAAATTGAAAAGTAGTTTAGAAAAATATATATGAACATGAAAAAAGAATAAAACTAAAAATCTAAAAGCTTAAGAATGATATATACATGTCAATATGACTGCTTTCATTGAACAAAATAACATAAGCCCCTCTTGCCTTTTAGGCCACGTGATACTCCTTATCCCGAAGGAAGGCTATCCTAACCTGAGCCGCGCACACAGCCTACGGGCGATCCAGAGTTAGGAGAGCCTTCCTCCTTATACCTCTTCCTCCTCCTTCCTCCTGGAGTAACGAGAGGGGGGAGTACTCACCAGGCGCCGTCTTCTCAACTGTGGTCCGGTTCCACGGCCTTCAACCTGAAAGCACAAAACAATTGTGAGCCCTTTTGTCTCCGAAATAGAACTGCAACTCTATACAGGGTGTCCCAACAGGTCTGGCTGAGCTCTGGACAACCCGATTCTTCTCACGGAGAGCACAAAATAGGCTCAAAGCACTGTTTGAATGTCTTCCTTAACCCTTTGAGGCGCAACCCTTTCCCAATGCTGGAAAAAGGGCAGCCGTTGCCATCGCTCGTCCGAACGACCCGCCAGATGGCTAGACGATCGAAACGTTCATCGCGTGTCACAGATCGAGAGACCCTTTTTTGACGACAGCTGGCTGTGTGCCGCACAGCCAGCTGCGACAGAAATGGGTCTCTCGATCTGTGGCACGCGATGAACGTTTCGATCGTCCGCCCTCTTGCGGATCGTTCAGTCGAGCGATGGCAACGGCTGCCTTTTTTCAGCATGGGGCCATCTATCCAGCACGTTCTCGCATTCCATTTTTCGGCCGATGTTAGTGCTGTTTAAAAGAATCGTGACCATTTTTTTTTTGACGGGAAAGAACGTGCTCAAAAGTAAACGATTATCGTGGAGCTAGGTCACCCGCCACTCTTTTGATAGAAATCCAATCCATTCTTCGTGACTGGCAACCGTCCAAACGTCCGAGTTGGGTGTTCCCAGAGCGGGAACACTGCGCGTTAAAGGGTTAATAGGAGGTCTGAAAGAGTTCGTCGACCGAGACATGAGGCGACTCTAAAAAATAAGTGAGTTCTCCCTTTCACGTTTTTGTGGACAGCAGGTGGATGCAACGGGAGCAGTGAGCCTCGACAGGACTCACGCATGCATGCATGCCTCGATAGGCATGTAGAACATTTTGAAAATCCCTTCCTATAAAGCTATGCAAATATTTACGCTCCCTTCATACTTGCACGAGAGGGTTTTTTTTTCGTACACCGTATTGGGCGCTTCTCGTTTTTGCCCGTATTTTTACTTCCTTGTACGTAGTATAAGGAAGTAATGTGATCCCGAAAAATTTTGGGGGCCAAATTTCGACATAAAAACCGATTTTGACTACCTCTAAATTTAATTAAAAAATTTTTTTCGATGCATCTCATCGTAGGCTAGCATGCACGATCCTATTAACGCGTCTGCAACTCATTTTGACCAGTGGCGAGTCTACTGTGGCCAGTTTTTCCATGCCGTCTGTACGTACGTACGTATGTACGTATGTATGTAACTCGCATATCTCAAAAACTATGGGTCGTAGAATGTTGAGATTTGATATTTAGGATTGTTCTATGATCTAGTTGTGCACCTCCCCTTTTGGTGGCAATCGAATGTATAGTTTATGTACAGGACCGCCCAAAAGATTCGAAATACATTACGCTCTATGGGCCGAAATTCATTAAACTCGCCTAACTCAAAAGCTATTAGGCGTAGAATGTCGAAACTTCATATTTTTGATAGTTGTAACATCTAGTTGTGCACCTCCCCTTTTGGTTCCATTCGACTGGATAGTTTATCTACAGGACTGCCCAAAACATTCGAAATACATTACACTCAATGGGCCGAAATTCATTAAACTCGCAAATCTCAAAAACTGTTAGGCGTTGAATGTTGAAACTTTATATTTAGGATTGTTGTAACATCTAGTTGTGCACCTCCCCTTTCGGTTCCATTCGACTGAATAGTTTATCTACAGGACCGCCCAAAAGATTCGAAATACATTACGCTCTATGGGCCGAAATTCATCAAAGCGTTTTTCAGAGGTATTGGGCTATTTCAAACGACTCAGAAGTGATGTATGCTGTAAAGAGTTAGAAAATGAATTTCTCCATTAAAAAAAGTGTCTTTATCATTTATAGTTCTGCTACAGGAACACTCAAAAGATTTCCAATACATTACGGTCAATAGCAATTTTAGGGGCATTCATCCATTTCAAGCACAATACCGTCCTACCACATAAGTTAGGTAATGGTCCGACCACGGTCACGTGCCTCCCTCAAGAACTATGCCAAAAGTCGCCAAGCTTGGCGACTTTTGGTGTATGTGTGTGCATATTTAACTCTCAAATCTCAAAAACTATTATGAAATTTCATATATAAGAATGTTGTAACATCTAGTTGTGCATCTCGATTCTTGGTTCCAATCTACTGGAGAGTTTATTTACAGGACCACCAAAAAGAATTTCAGTACCTTAATGTCTATGGACATCTTTAATATAATACAACAGTAGAGTCATTGTTTGGTACATGCCCAAAATCTCGCCGTCTGTCCTCGACCTTGGCGAGTTTTGGCGAAATATCGCCAAATTTGGCGATAGTCAGTCATTTGGTCTATGCCCAAAGTATCGCCATTTGTCATCGTTCTTGGCGAGTTTTGGCGAAATATCGCCAAATTTGGCGACAATCTGTCATTGTTTGGTTCATGCTTAAAATCTCGCCAAATGTCGTTGACATTGACGAGTTTCGCCGAAATATCGCCAAATTTGGCGCCAAAAATTATTTCCTATTTTGTATAACTCTAAACCTTTAGCCCGTAGATTTTTTAACTTTGTATTTAGAACTATTGTAATATCTAACTGTTTTCAATATCTTTTTTGACAGCAATCGACTGAAAATTTATTTACATGGTGAGCCAAATGACTTTGAATACATTGAGGTGTCTAGATGCATTCAATTCATTGAAAGTCTGTGGTCAATGACTACTTTGGCTATCCCCAAAATCTCGCTGACTATCTCAAGTTTGTCGGCTTTTGGTGAAATATCGCCAAACAAAGTGTCCGAAGGAAATCTTTCAAATTGAACTCAGCTTGGCGATATCGAAATATTTCGCTAGAAATCGCTAAACCTTACTATTATTGATATTTTATCTCTTTCAAACAAATAAATTTAGAGGAAGTGCGTCGAAAATATTTTTGATCTAATGGACGTGCAAGGAAGTCATGTGTTGGACACATCAGATTTTTTTCGAAAAGGATGGGTCTTAGTGTTAGGGTTCTTTGGATATTTTTTAAGGACTCCGAGAGAAGAATCTGGCCGAGCAAGAGTTCATGGGATCTTGTTGGACACTCTGTATAGACAGGGGGTCCCAAAATCACTGACCGAAGTTTTCATTCATTGGATGGAATGAAGTGATCATAGACAATACTGATCATAGACCTATACAATGAACTACAAAGTTACGTAAAAAAAAAGCTGCAGAATTTAAGAAGTTTATTAACATTTTCAGGCGATGCAGTCTCAATCGATACAAAGTTTCAATTTTTAGACGGCCCCCTACAAAATGCAAAATTCCCCAAAAGTAAAATGCGCTCCCTTACAATGAATGAGGGGATGCATAAAATGTCAGCCTTTCGTCAGAAATAGGCGCAGAGATCTGTTTTTGGGATACCCTGTATATATCTATCTATATATATATATATATATAATCTGCCTTTTTAACTTCAAAATTCAAGATGAACGAGGCACTGGATGACTCAAAAGGCTTACTTTTCCTCTTCCCCTACTGCAATCATCGTGCAGTATGTTCTGGACCGAGGCTTTGTTAAACTGTTTGTAAGAGTTAAAAGGATCCCTGCAGACAGATGCTCGTAAAAAGTGAATACCAATGCCGACACGTTTAAAATACATGGACCCTTTGAAGCGCAACTCCTTCCCCGATGTCGAAAAAGTGCAGCCGTTGCCATTGCACCATTGAACCCTTTGAGGCGCAACTCTTTCTCAATGCTGAAAAAAGGGCAGCCGTGGTCATCGCTCGACTGAACGACCCGCAAGAGGGCGGACGATCGAAACGTTCATCGCGTGCCACAGATCGAGAGACCCTTTTTGACGACAGCTGGCTGTGCCGCACAGCACTCTGCGAATCTGTGGCACGCGATAAACGTTTCGATCGTACGACCTCTTGCGGATCGTTTCAGTCGAGCGATAATTTTGTCAGCATGGGGCTATTTTACTAGCGGGTTTTCAGTTTCACCTGATGATTCTTTTACGTCGAAGGGCTTGGAGCTCGTCACGAAGTATAGAAAATAATTTTCTGAACGAAACGCGTATCCCTTTGAGGCTCGTACTGCCTAGCTGTGTTTTAAACAAAGGTCTCTTCTTGGCACGATTAGCTTTCGATCGTCTTAACACGCAGTTTTTCGTGGCACGCTGCTTTTGTTCAGCATGGGCCATCTACCCAGCTGTTCTCGCATTCTTCCATTTTTCAGCAGATGTCAGTGCTGTTCAAAACAATCGTGACCCTTTTTTGACGGGAAATGAGGTGCTCAAAAGTAAAGGATTCTCGTGGAGGAGCTCTGTCACCCGCCACTCTTTTTGTAGAAATCCAATCTATTCTTCGTGACTGACAACCGTCAAAACGTCCGAGTTGGCTGTTCTCAGAGCGGGAACACTGCGCGTTAAAGGGTTAAGTCAACAAAATTTCGTCGGGACCCAAGAAAGGATCGTTATAAGGAGGTTGATCGCTCTAAACAGTATCGTTGTACACAGGTTTCGCTGTCGTTCACAAACGGAGGTCATCTCATTGCATTCGGAACATGGGTCATTGTTTTGTTTTTTTAACGTTCATTTTGCAAACTCGAATCCGTGCTTAGCCTGTTCGCTCGCATCGCTGAAGAGACGCAACGGAGGAGACTCTCCTTCTCGGACCGATGCTGCTTAACAGGCTATTCCACCCGGATTCCGTCCTTGAAGGGTGCGCACGCGCAATCGGTGGGTTCCGGTGGAGCTTTCGAAGAACAGTGCTCGGACGCACTATCGGTCAGAGAAGGAGAGTCTCTTCCGTTGCGCCTCTCGGTTCCGATTGAAATGGGTTAAGGCAAAGCTACAAGAGGGGGGGGGGGTACCTGTCTAGGAGGAGTGCCTGGGGCGACGGACTTTTCAAGGGCCTCTCACCTTTATGGACGTTGCATCTGGAGAAAACCGCCTAAAACTGAAGACCATGAGATCGACAGCCGCACAGTCGTCCAGAACCCCGGACCTTCAGCCATCTATCCTGTTCAGTGTCTTATCCACTCGGTCAGGTGGCGCCCTTCAGCGATGAGAGGGAACAGGTTGGACACGGGTTCAACGTTGCATTTAACCCTTTAACGCGCAGTGTTCCCGCTCTGGGAACACCCAACTCTGACGTTTTGACTGTTTTGATTCACGAAGAATAGATTGGATTTCTGATCAAAATAGTTGCGGGTGACAGAGCTCCGCGAGAATCCTTTACTTTTGAGCACGTCCTTTCCCGTCAAAAAAGGGTCACGATTCTTTTGAACAGCGCTGACATCTGCCGAAAAATGAAAGAATGCGAGAACAGCTGGATAGATTGTCCAATGCTGAAAAAAGGGCAGCCGTGGCCATCGCTCGACTGAACGACCCGCAAGAGGGCGGACGATCGAAACGTTCATCGCGTGCCACAGATCGAGAGACAATTTTTTGACGACAGCTGGCTGTGCCGGCACAGTAAAGGATTCTCGTGGAGCTAGGTCACCCGCCACTATTTTTATAGAAATCCAATCTATTCTTCGTGACTGGCAGCAGTCAAAACGTCAGAGTTGGGTGTTCGCAGAGCGGGAGCACTGCGCATTAAATGATTAAAACTACGTTTTCTCAAAACTC
>JAWZYV010016177.1:0-45075 GCA_038373885.1 Cheiracanthium punctorium | reverse complement strand
GCGTTGTGACCGATAGTGTAGAAAATAACCCAATGATCTCAGCCTTGCCTGAAGTGTGTGTTAGAAAAGTGGTAAAATAAACACAGAGACATCGTATAAGATCACCAAATCACAAATTTATTTAACAAATAACAGGGGTAAACAGCTAGTGGCCTCGCGACATCAGTAAAAGAAATGAAAAGTAAGTAAACACTGCGCAGGGGTTTAACAGCGCGTGGTAGAATTGCTCAGGAACAAAAAAAATACTAGAATGCTTTAATTACCCAATTATTAGCCCTTGAAAAATTAAACAAAAAAAAAGAAAAAAGGAAATGCTTAAATAAAATTGTCATGACAAAGGTAGATTGATTGGATCCAAGTACTTAAGTTAAAAGGCTCTGCTGCAGCAAAAAGAAAAAATATAAAAAAAATATTTATCCTATCAAAAAAAAAGAAAAAGAAAAAATTGGGCAAACAAGTCCCCACCTTCCCCAAGCCATACAAGGCATCTGATGAAAATCCCGGACAAAATCCTTAACAGAAACTTGAAACCCCAAAAAGGGAACTTAGCAATTTTTACACCAAAGGGTGCAGCAAAATACATTGATGTGCAGAAAACTCAAACAATTACAGAGATTAGCATAGGCCAAACCAGAATATGAAACAGATTTTATGACACTCCAAAAAAATTAACTAGGTAAGAAAAAAAAATAACACAGCATCAACATACATCTTTTAACAACTAGAGAAAAATTTTAAACATGACGTTACAGGAAATTATACCACTGGTCATTACTTGAAGAGAAGAGACATTTAGCTATTGATTTTAAATCCCTGGTAGCATAAGGATGATAGAGAAAACGTAATTGGAGCGTTCTCACCCACAGATCCAATGGCAGGTCGGGTCCCGGTGTTTCAGGAAACTAACGGTCGGACGAAGGTGGCACCCAGAGCCGGCATCTTGGTCTCTCCTTGAAGGGGATTCCGTGATTCAATCAGGCGTCGGGGACATCTCGATGAATCTACACAAGCGGCTCCCGGTCAGGGTAAATGGGAGATCTCCGCATAGTCGATCGAAGCGGGACGTCGAAGATGAAAAAAAGGGGTGGGGGCTTAAGCCCAATTCACATCAAGTGAGGGGAAGCATACTGGCAAAAAAAAAACGATCATGAAACAAACGTGGTGGGGCCACCGGGTGCTTACGCACCAAAAAAAAGAAAAAAATTTATACGGTGATCATGGAGTAGCTGGCCCTCTGGCCCTCGCGTAAAAACCTCACATGCTGATTCTTGATGAAGTCACGACTGATAAGCCGAGCTAGGCCCCCCAAAAAAAATGCGATGAAAAAAAACCGGACGAGATCACGTCCTACCCGCACCACACCAGCTTTCAGAATGACGCTTTTCGCTGCCAGCTTGAGGAGCTTCGACGAGACGCCGGCCGCGGGGACCAATCAGAGCGCGCCATCTCAGCCGGGAAACTTCGAGAACATTCGATCGACGGGGGAAGGAAGCGAGAAAAAGAAAATGGCGGCCAGCAACAACAGCACGCGGGAAAGAAACCACTTGGCCGAGAAGAAACGCAGGCAAGAACGGCCATCTTGAAATGGGGAAAAAACTTAATTGATCATAAGGGCCTTAAAAACGTTATTAAATTTTCTAAAATTTTAGCGGGAGATAGCTAATCGTCCGAGACAACCCTGGGTAAAATTTGGAATAAAAATTAAAATTAGAAGAGAGTAAAACTAATTAAAAACCGGACATGAACAAGAGATATTGCAAGAAATGAGTTAGGCTATTGAAGAGAGAGGGAAACTTAATAGTCAGCAGAAAATCGACAGAATTTACCTGATAATTAAAATTACACCTCCGGAGACCGGGCAAACAAAGGCAGAATTAATTTAAAGAAAAGGTAATTATTTAAAAAAAGATCCCAACAAAAAAAGATAATTAGTAGTAATTTAAAAGAAGTTAGCTATTGAGTTATAGAAGAAGAGTCATCCAGACCATTATATCTCCTGACAAAAGGTATTTAAATTAAACTTCCAAGTTAATTACAAGTATTAAGAAAATAAATAATTAATGGTTAAAACAATTAAAATAAAAAAATTACTGCTTTTGATTTGTAAAAAAAAAAACATTATCCCCCAAAAACAATACAACAAGAAATTCCCTATGATACCCATTGTCCATCTGTAAAAGACAATATCAATGGAAGAACCTGTTCAATTTGTGGCCTTTATTTTGCCTCAAAAAAAGCAATGAACAGCCATCGAAAAAATTTGCATGGTGGTGCAGTGCACAATCTGTCTCGCGTGCGACCTCAGCGCATTCTCTCCAGGAGGCTACATGAGGTTTTGTGTGTTATGGGAGAAAACGTGGAGTGGTTAGATGTCGAGGCCATCGATGAATACGAAATGACAAAGTCTGAAGAAACTCCTGATACTACTGCCCCCGTGATCAATGATGTATCCGAGTGGATTGATGCTGGGAACGTATTTATTGAAGACGTGTAAGATGGATATTAATGTGATTAAACAAAAAACAATTGTTGTTTTCATAAATTAAGTTACGGTAGCAATATGTTTTTACATAAGTTTTTCTTTTTCATAATATTTAATTTACTAGTAATTATAAGCATGCATGCAGTCTTATGCTATAAACGCTGTGTTAAGGGGTTAGGGGTAGTCAGAATTTTCAAAAAATTGATTTTTTTTTTTTTTTTTTTTTTCATTTTCTTAAAGTATAGTATCTTAAAAATATTCTCTGAAAGTTTGAAGTGAATCAGACAAATATCTTACGAGTTATTTAGCGAAGAATAAAAGGCTCTCGAGCGGTCTAATATTTCCGAGAACAATTAGCTAGCGGCATAATTCTCCCTTACCTCCTGAAGTTTTAAAAGCAATCAAGCCTATTTATGAAGATCTTAGTAATGAAAATTTACTTTCAAGATGTGCAGGTGGATTTAATCAAAATAATAATGAGAGCTTCAACCAACTAGTGTGGAAAATATGCCCAAAAACTATCAATACTAGTTTTACCATTGTTCAAATTGCTGCATACGTAGCTATGAGTATATTTAATGAAGGGACAAAGTCATTATTAGTAATAATGAACACACTGGGACTTAGTTGTGGGCCTAATTCGCATCGGTATACTGAAAAAACCGATAGTGCACGTGTAAAAGTAGCTGATCAGCGCGCTAACGACAACACTCGCGAAGGTAGAATGCGACGTAGACAACAACAAATTGATGTTTTAGAAAGTTCTACAACGGCTGAGGAACTCTTATATGGTCCAGGAATAGATGACTCAGTGTAAGTATTGAAATTATTCGTATTACTGTACATCAATCGACTGTAAAACTTTAAATGCGTTTTTCTCAAAACTATGTTTTTTGAACTGGTGACCACTGTAACTCAAAAACCGCTCGATAGATTTGAATGAAACTTATACAGCTTTTAGAAAACATAAAAAGCTAGTGCCTGATCGAAGGATTTTTTTTTTTTTTTAAACTTCGATTTTTTATAAACAATTAATTGTTGGTTTTTTCCCGAAAATCTGCAAAAAAATTTCCAGAGACCGCCATTTTGTTAATTTTGAAAAAAACAAAAAAAGCTTCGATCAGGCACAAGATTATCTATCCATAAAAATAATCTTTTTTGTTTCATTGATTTTAGATGAATCTGCAAGGAGCTGTAATGGTCCCATTATTAAAACCTGTTCAACTTAGACCGCCATAACTTGTAAAATAATTATTATTATTTTTTTAAATTTAAGTGAAGTAATGTTAAAGTATGATGAAATGATACTATGTTTTTACTTATGTGAAATAAACTTAATTACTAGTAAAAAATGGCATTTTTTCACGCCTCTGACTACCCCTAACCCCTTAATAAAGACGAACATGAGTCAAACTATTTTTCATTTGTTTCACTTTCTGCCTGCGAAATTATTAAAAATCATACTTGTCAATATTACATAAAAACTTAAAGGGGAAGGGGGGGGGGTCTTGACATATACTACGAGTGGTCACCAAGGGGAGGGAGGGGTCGAAAAATCTTTTAAAATAGGTCACGTAGTATGGGTACGTTCCCTAAACTACAATCAAAATTAAATGTACACTGCAAATTAACTGGATTAATTATTGTTTGTACACAAAAATAAGTAGTTGAAAAATAATATGAGCACAAATATTTTAAACTTTTTCCTCAACAATTGACTGTTGCCTTTGAACACAGTTCAATTTGTGCAGATGCACTTGGTAATGTTCCAAACAGTTTGTAAAATGTCACAGTTTTTCCAGTGTCTTCAAAAATATCACAAAAAAAACTATTTCTTGTATAATGTAGAACACCATAAAATAAGTATTGTTGTATACTATAAAGTTTCACATACTATTATACATTTTAATTTTTCCCATTTTAATAAACGCATTGACCTAAAAAAAAAATCACTTAAAATATTAACACTTACTAAATGAACATCAACTTTCTAAATAAAAATCACAAATTATTCATTCTTCTTCATATTTTTCATTAAGAGTTCAGCAACATATTAAAAAAAAAAAATCACATGAAATGCAGAAATATCAGATCACCTAAAACATAATAAATGTCATAAAATAAATTCTGTACATCCTTTATTCAACTACTTCAAAACTTTTAATGCCTCATTTTAAATATTATTTCTCTAATTTTTAAAATAATTCTATTTTCTCATACTTAACTTTCAGTATTCTTTCTATTTATATTTCGTTTATTTATTTCTCTTTTAAGTTATTCTACTCTCTTGGTATAGCAATAATATGTGTTTATAAAATAGATATTTGTTTTAATGACAAAAAGTTTAGTATAATTTAAGTTTCTGACAAGGATTAGTCCTCGTCTGGAACTGACATAACAATTCCTCGAACTCTAAATAATTTTTACTCCAACTCAAAATAATGTTATTGCAGCAACTGTACACAGTTTAGGCTTTAAAGTGGATGACTACAATATATCAAGAAGCAGTGTAAGAGAAGCAAGAATATCTTACTGAAAGAAAATGGCGGAAAATGTTAAAGATGATTTTAGTGCATAAAATCCTGATATAAGTTTTGTGGTACACTGGAATGGAAAATCACTTCCAGGGATTTCTTGCAGTGGCACAGAGAAAATAGATAGGCTTTCAATCTCAGTTTGTTACAGGAGGTGGATTAGAAAAGTTACTTGGAGTCCCTAAAATCCCAAATGGCACAGGTGAAGCAATAGCAGCAGTTACAGTGAAAATCTTAGAAGAATGGAAATTAACTGAACAAGTCACGGGATTATGCTTTGATACTACATCAATAAACACTGGCATCAATTCTGGAGCTTGCACTCTCATTCAAAAACATATAGGAAGAAACCTGCTGTACTTTGCATGCCGACGTCATATCCATGAAATTATTCTTGCAGATGTATTCATTCTGTGTTTTGGACCATCATCTGGACCAAATGTTCTTCTTTTTAAAAGGTTTAAAGAATATTGGAACTTCATTGATCAAGAAAAGTTTGAAACATATAAAACTAATGAGATTGGTCGAAGAACGGTTGCTGCCAAACTGCAAGAGCTGAAGTAAAATGCTATAGAATTTGCCTTTAGAACTTTACGAAACGAGAAGTAATCCCGCAATGACTACAGAGAATTTCTTAAATTAGTATTGATCTTTTTGGGTGAAACTCCTCCTGAAGGTATTCACTTCAAAGCTCCAGGTGCCTTCCATCATGCACAGTGTATGGAAAAGATTATTTACAGTTTGAAGATATGGCTATTTCATCAACAGTTTAAACTAACACCAAGACAAAAGAATGCTTTGATAGAGTTTAACCTGTTTGTAGCACTTTTATATATGAAGCACTGGTTTACTGCTACTATTGCAACAGAAGCTCCTGTTCATGATCTGAAGTTTTTGGTAAAACTTCACGAATATGCAGAATTCAACAAAAACATTGCAAGCAAGGCAACAAACAACCGCAATAAAACGACATCTTTGGTACCTAGGAGAAGAACTGGTTGGGCTCAGTTCGTTTTCTAACAATGTGTCTGCAGAAACAAAAGTGAGCATGGTTCAAGGTTTAAAAAAAGAAACGACACAAAAGCAATTGAAACAACTTGATGACAAAACAAATTACATTGACCTAAAATCTTTAGAAGATTTTTTGACAGTGAAGTCTCTGACGCTCTTCAATTCAATGTAACTTGATACTGCATTCTTAGAAGTAGATCCCTCAGAATGGAAGGGATTAGATTCTTACAAGAAATCTAGAGATATAGTGAAAGGTATTAAAGTAGTTAATGACTGTGCTGAAAGAGGTGTCGCTCTTATTACTTAGTTCAACGACAAATTTACCAAAAATGAAAAGCAGAAACAATATCTTTTGCAAGTGGTTGAGACCCATAGGAGGCAATTCAAAACCTGAGAAGAATACACTGATGAAGTTGGGTGCTACCATGCAGGCTGCTAATACCAGTACTTCCTAAACCCAAAGCAATGAATTTGCAATCCATCCTAATGTGCATTTTAATTTGTTCAGTTTTTTAGTTTTACAGATGGACAACATTACTTGACATTATCGTGTTTGTATTTTTATAGGTAATGTTTCATGATTAAATATAATAAAACTAAACTACTATTCATTAAAAAGCTATTAGTAATTACCTTTGATTTACTGATATTTATTTACTGTATTGACTATCGTTATAATACAAAGTTTGACACAAAAATTAGCAAACTTAAAGTCTTTGAGCTACCTCTAAATAACCTTTAAATGATCTAATATTTTAACAGGCCCATTAACTCACATAATGTCACCAAAGTGGGGGGTGAGAGTCCAACATTAAAAAAAAAAAAAAATTTGAAACCACCCTAACGAGTAGGTATGAAAAGCTGTGGCCGTGTAGTGGACCAACTTGTTCTTCCAACAGGATATGACTGTCCAAAAAATAACATCTTGTAAATGACAAGATGTGAAAAAGAAAAAGGCACATTTGTCATACCTGTGGAAGTTTTGTCAAAAAAGAGGAAAATGGAGGGTTAAGGAGTGGTCATTCCAAAAGTCTTTCAGCATTGTCTGGATTCTCTACTTTTTTTTTTTTTTTGTTTGTTGTTGTTGTTGTTGTTGTTTGTTTGTTTTTCAGCAACTATAGTGACTGAAGTTTTATGGAAAAAAAAAAAAGAGTAGCAAAATTACAGTTACTTGAAATGACTTCCAAATCTAAATTTAGAGTGGGGTGATAGGACAGAGGCTACAAGAAAGTGAGAAATTAAGAAAGATAAAAGAATTAGAATGAATTCTCAAATTTGGGAGTTAAATTCTCAGATTAAAAAAAACAACATAATTTTAAAAATTTTTCATTTTATATATATATATATATATATATATATATTCTCATTTTATATTATTGATAGACAAAACACAATGTTTAATCACCTAATGTGAAGTCAAGTGATGTTAGGCATGATTTTTTGTTGTTGTTGTTTAATAAATAGGAATCTGAGATTTTAAAGTTTTTACTCTTCACGATACAGCTTGAATTTATCAGGTGAATTATAGTATCGAAATTTACATAATTGTGAAAGAAAATCATTAATTCTTATTAACTCTTTAAATACCTGGAGAAATGCTTTTTGTCATAATGGTGGACTTTTTTGAAAATAACCCTCAGACATTATCATTTATCACTGTTTCCCTGCTACCTTACAAGAGAAAACTGTTGTCTTTTAGATGTAAGATCTTGAAACATTGGCATAGTAATCAATAATGCTAAAAAATTAAATTATAGAAACGTTCAAGTGAGAACGGTTTTCACTCATGCAAATCAAGAAATTATGTAAGCAATAATCCTCGACTAACAAAAAACATAATAAAAATTCAAAGTAAATTTCTGGATTATTTGTGCCAATAAAAAATTTCAATACACCAATTATTTTTATTTTATTATAGACTCGAATAATAATAAGATTTTCAAACGATTCTTGAAAATGTAAACACATATATGTCATAATATGAGGAACGTCGTGGCTGTCGCGGTGTAAGATCCCCGTAACTTAACCCCCCCCCCTTCACTGAAAAGGAATTCCATGCTATGCAGACAAAGACAAATTTTGCTTCAAGCTTGTATCGGAGTATAAACCAAAATCATAAACTAGATCAATCGCCAAAAATCTTGGAGATGGGAAGATAGTTGTCATATTGGACAAAATAATATTTTGTTAAGGATATTTACTTTTCCTTAACAAAATATTATTTTGTTAGGCAACCCTGATTACATGACACTTGTCTTTTGCTGTTCATCATTATTTCAGGTGTCACAGTGGTCCTGCTCCCAAAATAATTTTCTTTTTACCTTTATATATATACTCCTGTTTGTAAAAATTGCAAAAGCATGAAAGAATGATGCTATTGACCTGAAATTTTCAGGAAATGCAAATTATACTGTGTAAAGCAAGTGCTAAAAATTTCAAAGCCACCACTCATGCATGGTTTCAGCAGCGCCCTCTGGACTGCTGTTGAAACCAGGGCCGGTCCTAGGTATTTTCCTACGTGGAGCGAACTGGGAAAATGCCTCCCCCCTCCCCCTGCCATTAAAAAAAAAAAAAAAAAAAAAAAAAGATCAGCTGGGAAAGATTTAAAGATTTCAGAGCAGGTAAAACCTCAAATTGTGGGAATCAATGTTCTGGAATGAGGACCAATATCGCCTGGCGGAAGAAAACCTCTACTCTCTCTACGCCCCCCCCCCTTTCGGTAACACATAATGGCCTCCCAAAATGCAAAATTCTATTATTTTAGGCACGTTGTTCTAAATCGCTGCTGTTTCAATCTATCTCTTTCCGATCAGAGGCAAACGAAGGCTTTGCCCTCGCAGGCACTCTATAGCAATGCACTTTGACTTTGATCTCTATCCATCCATTTACTTAATGCTAGTCGATGATCTGGAGATGTTTTGTGTCTGTAATCTATCGGAAATGTGAGCCCAATCATTAACCCCAGCCCCTTTCGTAAAACATAAGCCCCTTTCGTAAAGCACAAAGTTAAAAAAAAAAAAACAGGAGGGATGGGAGGAATATTTTTTGTAAAACCGCTCTTTTTAATGATTTTCATGTAAAATGCTAAAAGGAAAGAAAGTGGGGGGAAGTTTTTCTGATATGTAATGGTACTTTTAATTCATGTTCGAAGGTTGAAAAAAATAATATAGTATTTAAATGGTAGAATCAACATTTCTGCCATCTAAATCATTCTAGAATTATTTATTCAAAATTTAGTCCATTAAAAAAAAAGATTTTAATTACAGATCTATAAGTGAAATTTGTAGCACATTCTGAAAAATTCACAGATGCACTTTAGCTGAACACGGGCCCACTCTAGATCTCACGGGCCCATGGGGCGGCGCCCCGTCTGACCCCCCCTCTCGTAGGGCCTGTTAAACCCTTCTTTTCCCAAACTGGAAAGAGGATTTGGGCAAAATAATGAACAGCAAGTACAGAAGACTATCTGCAGACCGCGAATATACAAGCCATCGCCTCTGAAACCTTTCCCGATTCGGCATTACTCTATCAAAATGTACATTTGAAAAATGGCGCCCCATTGCATTTCTTGGATAGTTATCATTTGGCAATTTTCCAGAAGGTCCTCGAACAATAATTTCATATCTTTTAGCAGAATCTATACATTTCCACTTAGCAATGTCTTCGAAATCAAAATCAGAATCATTAACAACAATATGCTTATCATTAGAATCCTTAGTCTCTTTTGATGCAGAGATTTTTGGACTTTCTTGACTAATTTCTTCACTAAAGAAATTAGTCAAGAAAGAAGAAGGAAGAATGAAAAGGAGGAATGTTCGGATAGCTGAATTTCCTGATTAGTTTGAATGTTTATGTTCAGATAATTAGTCACCTGTTATACACATTTTTCATTTTCTTTCTCTCTCTACTCTCTTTCGTTTTCTTCGAATTGAAATTCTCGGCGCGGTGCTCTTTCCTTCCCATACGTAAGAAGTTCTCTTTTGAAAATGATTACAACAATCAGAAATCAAAACTCTGAGAGCAGCAGAGGCAGCTTCCCCCCCACCTTCCCCAGAGCGGGGAAAAAAAAAAAAATTTTGGAAGATAAAAAATGTCTGGTTATTAAGCGTCTGGATTTCGGACTTCCTACTGTATGTATATATATATATATATATATATATATACAGTAGAACCTCGATCTATTGTTTTTCAGGGGGTGCGTAGTAAAAAACGATGCATGCGGGATAAAGTCAAAATACGAAGAAAACAGTATTTATGAATACACACAATATATGCAGCATACCAAAAATTCTAAATTTGTTACCAAACTGTAAAAGAAACAAATTGACGCTGTGTAGAAATTAAGCGATACTTATTTTTAAAAAATCAATAATTTTACACTGGATTTTTCATTAATCTTTTAATTAAACAAAATTTTCAAGATTTGCAATTTTTTTTTGTCTTTTTATGTGTATTCATGTTTGTATATAAAAGTCATACAATTTTAAAAACCGTTATGCGTAGGATAAACTAGGCGCTAGTGTTGGCTCAGTCTCATCGGCATGAATATTATTCTCAGCTTCTTTGCGAATATTTTCATTTTTTGCATCACATTTCTTCCATTCTTAGGATACCGCACATTGTTGCTTCTAAATTAATGGAAATATAATTCCTACATTTCATACCATACTCATCCCTGCTAGATGTAAGAGCTCTTCATCTATGCCATTGTCAACCCAAGATATCATACCAGGAAGTAATTAAATTTGTAAGCCATACTGATCCACTTGATCTTCAATTTCATTTCGGTCAGAAGAAACATTTTACAACGATGAATACAGGAAAGCGAATTTTTGACGAACAATACATGCGGGTTTCGTTAACGTCATTTGAATACAGCAGGGGGCCATAGAAATAAAACGATCAATATGGGAAAACGATGAATGCGGGAACGATAGATCAGGGTTTCACTGTATATATATATATATATATATACTAGCTGAAGTATCCGTCCTCGATGGGTTAGTGAATGCAAATTTCCAAAAAGCAAGAACTTTCGTCAGCATTGTAGGAGTACACAGAATGGATGTAGAATGTTGCCAAAGTAAAGAAAGCGAAGTTATAATTTTTATGTATTGCTAAAATATTACAGGTTAGAGAGTAACTAAGTAATATTATTTCATTCGCTTTAGTCGTAATTATGTGATGCGCGAACGAATTTTACGCATATTGAAATAATTTTCGCAAAATCTCAAAATTTAATCAACATTTTTGAAAAATTCGAAGCCCAGAATTTAAGTTGAGTGACAACCTATCATGTCACCCAAATTCGTTTCATTCCCTGCAGTCTTTATTTCGTGATGCTGGAAAAAAATTTCAGCATTTTAAAACGATTTTCGAAAAATCTCAAAATGTAATCAAAATATTTTAAAAATTCTCAACGCCTATAAATTAAGATTAGCAACTACCTATCATATCAATAAATTTCGTATCATTCGTATTAGTCGTTATTACGTGATGTTTGTAGAAATATAAACTATTTTGAGAGAATTTTCACAAATTCTCAAAATCTAACAAAAATGTTTAAAATTTGGACTCCTATAGTTTATGTTGAGCAACCATCTATCGTGTGACCAAATTTCATATCATTCGCTTTAGTCGTTATTACGTAATGCGGGAACAAAGATTCACTCAGTTTTAAACGATTTTCATAAAATCGCGAAATCTGATCGATTTTTTTTTAATTAGATGCTTCTAGTTTAAGGTGAATGACCACCTATCATTTCACCAAATATCATTTTTTCACCTTTGCAGTTATTACGTGATGTGCGAACACAAATTTACGCAGTTTGAAATGATTTTCGCAAAATTTCAAAATCTAATCAAGATTTTTTTTAAATTCGATACCTATGTTTTAAGTTGAGTGACCACCTATCATGTCAACCAATTTCATATCATTTGCTGCAGTCGTTTTTACGTGATGCTTGAACACAAATTTACGCAGTTTGAAAGGTTTTTCGCAAAATCTCAAAATCCAATCAGGATTTTTTAAAAATTGGACGCCTATGTTTTAAGTTGAGTGACCCCCTATCATGACACCGAATTTCATATCATTCGCTTCAGTCGTTTTTACATGATGCTTAAACAAAAAAAGCGTCACGGACAGAATGACAGACAGACAAACTTTTTTTTGAGGGTCACATCGGATTCCCAGGTGCTTGAAACGGATAGAAATCGCAAAATTTTTGAATTCCAAGAAATGTACAGACAAAAGTCTAATTTTATTTATATAGATATATATATATAAAATGTAGTAAGGTATTTTCGCGCCCCTCTAGAGATGGCGCCCCGTGCAATCGCACTGTTCGCTCCACCCTAGGACCGGCCCTGGTTGAAACAGTATAAATAAAGGGCTGTAGCGGCATGTTTAAAATAGTCTATGTTTATCTGTTCATGGTAAACGTGAGGTGAAATGTAACTATTCCTCATCGACTACAGAGGGCAAAATTTGAACAACTTACAGAGTTTGAACTGGGGAGAAGATTTGGCCTTTGTGAAGGATAATTTTCCTGTTGCTTAATAGCAACTCGTAGCAGCATCACAGTGATGCAAGTTTGGAAGCAGTGGACAGACGAGAACATGACAACTTGAAAATTTGGTAGCGGACGTCAAAAATAACGTCAATGCACAATGATAGACACTTGGTCTGCATGGTGCAGATGGAGCATACAGTTTCATCTAGACAGTTGCCAGCACGTTCGTCCACTGCTGCAGGTGTATCACTGTCTGCTTTATCAATTTGTCAACATCTGCTGTGCTGTGGACTGCATGTATGAACTAATTTTATACAGGATGCTCTCACGGGAATCAATTGACTTTTGCAGCTGCAATGAGCTCTGGCATGCAGATTGGCAACAAGTGGTATTTTCTAACAAATCCTGCTTTAATTTGTGGCACCATGATGGCCACATTCATGTTAGACACTATGCCGGTGAACGCTACCTTTCGGAGTGCATTATCAAATGTCGTAGTGGATCAACACCTGGGATGCGACTGCCTATCATGGATGATCTCAGCTGCTACAAATTGAGAATAATCTTAACAGTGACAGGTACAGCTGCGGGAAAAAAAAAGGCCCACTTGTACATTTTTCGGCCGTCGTTTGTCGCACAGCAAAGTTACAGATACCAATCGTTTACAATTGACGCACACTTTAATTTGCTATGCATAAAAATTGCATAAGGGGACATCTACATATTAAAATTCGCACCAACTTTTTTTTTTCTCAATAGCAACCCCTAGATTTCACTTCATATTTCAAAAATTTAGCTCATTTTAACCCCGGACACCAATTTTCAATAAATTTGGACAGAAAATGAGTGAGTTATGAGCACCCAAAATCCCCCTCCCCCTATGTTAAAATATTTTTTCATACTTCAATTCATATCTCATATAATATTGGTAGTAAGAAGCTGATTTTTATTCGTACTATTAGAACTAAACGACCCAAACATAATTTAATGTTATTATGATTTTTAATAAATCATTAATATGAATTATGAATTATTAAATTAATATTCAAAAGAAATTATGAATAGCGACCTAGCCAAATTTCGATGGAAATAGATGCAGAAATTAATATTACATGGCTGTGCAAAATTTCAAATTTTTACGTTCAGTAGTTTAATTTATATTAAATAAAATGTGTTATTTTCATGAGTTAAGGGACCATATATAAATTTATTAAGTGAAAATTTTTTGAAAATTGCATAAAATAAATGTAAATTAGATTTATTTTGTGCAAAAACACAGTAAAAGATACCAGTATTAAAAATATCAAATTTTGAAGCAAATAAATTACAGGCTTTTACAGTTTGTTGGGGATTCTATAAAGCGTGTATTGTTGCGTCCGCTACCATATTCCCCCAAATAAAATATTTTCCAGCTATAGAATTAGATGCAGTAGATGTATGTCTTCTAATACAACGTCCTATTTCTGAAAAACTAACATCCTCAACTTTCCAGGCATGAATGTGACCTTTTTTAATATAGGAAACATTAGGTCTTTGGAATTCCCCATACTTTATCAAACATTCAAAATCACGTTTTTCTGTAAAAAAAATTTTCATCTAACTATAAATTAAAAACCGCCAAAAGTCTTAAGAATATTGCACATTGCAGGCGATAGTATTAAATGAAGAAAGTGAAATAACAAACACAGTGATAATATTGGGTCGGCAAAAAAGTAATTGCGTTTTTTACATGAAATTCAAACAAATAAATTTTCATTCATGAAACCATTCTTTAAGTTCGACCATAGCTGAGTCGAGCAATATTCATGCTTGTAGTCAGAAGAGCAGGGAGCAGCCTCTAACTCCTGCCAACATTTCAGCTGTCTAAGAGAAACATCAAGGGAAACACTGAATAACAATTTCAAAATTACAAAGATTTTCAAAATCCTTAGCAGTCATTTTGCATTTTTCCCTTAAATCATGTGTACGAACCAAGGAAGTTATGAACTCACGGGTCATTTGGACCACAGACTAAATATTCTATTCTACCCTTGATATTCTCAGTACAAAAAACTTTAAGAGAGATGGGAACAATATTATGAGGGTAATTTGAAGGTTTTCTTTCGTTTAATAAAGTCAAAATATGGGGTTGCCATTGAGAAAAACGAAGTTGATGCAGAATTAAATATGAAGATGGCCCCTTATGCAAATTAAATTAATAGTAAATTAAAGTACGTGTTATTTGCAAACGAATGGTATATATAACTTTGCTATACGACGAACGATGGCAAAATAAAGAGCAAGTGGGCCTTTTTTTTTCCCGCAGCTGTACATCAGAGAAGTGCTGTAGCCTGAAGTTATTCCTTTCCTTCAAGGCATTCCTGGAGCTATCTTTCAGCAGGATAATACTTCTTGTATTAACCTTTATACCCCCCCTCCCCCACATATGGCAAGGAATGTGCAAGACTTCTTTTCTGAAGAAAAAATTCAGCTTCCTTCCTGGTCTGCTTATTTGCTGGATATGCCACCTATGGACCATGTGTGGGATTTCATTCGTCGGCATCTCGCTCGTGATCCTTGTCCTACAGCTTCAACAGATGAATTTTGGATACACTTACAAGAAGTATGGAATGCTCTTCCCCAAGCATACATTTAAAATCTGTTTGACTCTATGCCACGTTGTATATAGCAGCACTTATTGCAAAACATGGTAGCCACACCCAATACTGTTTTCGGACACTTAATATTGTGTTTTTGCTTTGAAAATTCAATCATTTATTTTTACTAATACAAGTCGTTTGTGCATTAAATTTCATTTGATTCTGAGGATTCCTTCATGGTGTTGCATTTTTTACAAACAGGAGTTTATTAACAAAGATGTGCTTGTGCTTGAGCAGTTGTTTCTTCTTTAAATTTCAAGATTACACCTATCAATTCATTAAAGTATTAGGATATTTCATTACACTCTTACAAAGGCAGAACTTTAAGAAAAATTTGGATGACCATGCTACCTACTATGTCTGTTATATTCAGTAACCTGCGATTGCTCATGTGAACAATCATAAATTTTTAAAACAATATAAGTTGGCAAGACATCAAAAATTTATAATTTATCTTATAAATTTTATGCTTTATAATGATGATGATTTAGTTTAATTTGCTTGTTTCTCATTATTTTACTGTATGTCTTTTAATGCTGTGTTTTCTATTTTATTTTATTCTTATTACATAGTTTTAGCTATCATCATTTACTGTTTTTCAGGTCAGAAACCCTATTACCCATCTGTGCCTTGATACTCTCAATAAAGACGAAGATAAATCTGAACCACTTGGATTTTATCAATGCAAAACTCACTCTGGAATTGTTATAAACCAGGTAATTTAAGTCAACTATTTAAACAGCTGTAATCACTAGTTTAATGTTAATGATAAAATTTTATGGTCCCGGTACTTGCTTTGTAGACAAATTTCATGGGAATTTTCAAAAATATTTCCTCTGTAGAGATTACAATTATTAAAAAGTGATGATTGATTGAGGAATAAGAAGAGTTTCTTAATCCAAAATATTAGGTTGTAACGAAAGTTTCCAGCCATCTCAAATATTTTCTACACAAACAGTTCACATTGGTGTATTTCGCCACATTTTGTCAAATGATCTTTAGCATTTGAAAGAAAGAGCCTTGCTTTAGAACTCTGCGTTGTGAAATCTTTTTAAAAATATCGTCCGAATTAAGTATGAGGCGTCTGAAGTGGAACCATCATGCTACCAGATTAGAACCATCATTTACTTCCAGATCTGTTGCAAAAATTCATCTACAGAATGCCACTGAATTATGTATACAAATTTAGGTAGTACTGCTGTTATATCATATGACTGTAAAAGTTTGGTACTGAAAGGTCAAAAATAAGGACTACGACATTCAAGAAGCAGAGAGCTCTGACCTGCATAGCAATGTTGATGGGACTCCGCCTGTGAAAAGTTGTAGATAAAGATCAGTATTCAACCACTTAAAAGTTAGCTAAGGAGTTAGACGTTAGTATACCATGTCCATTAGTTACTCTATTAGTGTTGTGCTACTAACTCACGAGGCGGTTCAAATGACCTATTCAATTGGGCAAAAGAGGGAGTACCTCGTTTTCCCGATTTGAAGTGGTTCAAAAATTCCGAGGCACCTCAAAGTTTCGCGGTTCAACTTTTTGAGATACCTCAAAGATTTGAAGTGGTTCAAATTCTGAAGTTGTTCGAAAATTCTGAGGAACCTCGAAGTTTTGTCGTGGTTCAACTTTTTGAAGTGCCTCGAAATTTTGTCCTTGAGGAGAAGAGGCGAAGCATATTTGAGTATTTCAAATTTTGTCGTGGTTCAGCTTCGTGGGGTAAAGGAGGGGAAGCGGGTTTTGAAGCGGCTGAAAATTTTGTACTGTCGTGGTCTGCTTCAAGAGGGGGGGAGAAGAAAAAAGGCAGAGGATCGTATATTGGATGACGCGTTAGGTTACGGAAGCAAGAATGAAGATTGATTTACGATTTGGGGAAGGCAGAGGGAGCTGTGCTGCGTAATGTGAGATTGCTTTTTTGTCTCTTTCACAGAAAGGGCACTGCTCCCCACCCGTCTTTACCCCACAGCTCCCCACAACATTACCTAGACATTACCTCACGACGCTACATTACCTAGAAATGTTAACTGTATTTAAATTCAAGCTGATATATTCAAAATCCTCTTTAAATATGTTCAGTTCAAAAAATACACATAAGACTTCTTTCTTTTTATTTTATTTATTCATTTTTGTTTGTTTGTTAAATGCACGAAATCTTTATGAAAGGGACGATGACAGATACAGAAAACTATTTCTCATTTTTCTTAAAAGAAATTTTTCATTTTCTCATAAATTTGTCAGTACAGATATTTTTCTCCGGCACTTTTGTTTTAGATATAAATAGTTCAAAGTTAGTTCAATAGTTTTAGATATAAATGGTTCAAAACCTTGTCGCGTCCGTCGACGTAACCATTGGAAGTTTTCCCTGGTTTTCTCTGAAACTTAGCGTAAATATGGGTTAGGACACCTTAGAAAGACCCCACGGAGGGCAACCCCCATAGTGTTGTCCATTTGACAAGGATTTATAATTAGGCTTCGGGCCAAGCACACAAATCCAAAAGTACATGTTACACAAACAAATGAAATATTTGAGTGAGGTTTGTGAAAACGAGCATCGACTGTAGTAAGTAGCACAACATTAATTTGCTATGGAATCAGTGGCACGGGAAGGGGGGAGGGCTCAAAGTGCTTAAGCCTCGCCCTTCCCATAATCTTGAAAATGGGGAGGAAAATAGCCACAGATCTACATAATATGGCGTTCCGTGCTGAAGGGGACGTTAAAATGTCGGTTTGCCTCGAGTGACGTGATCTCATTGCGCCTCTGGTAATAATCCCCCACAAATTTATTGAATTGTTAGGCTCCTGATTGTTTTGTGTTATGGCAAGCCCACAAGAAGGACATCTTCGTAAGAGGGGGGGGGTAGGTTTGGTCGGAGGACTTTCTAAGGGCTAGCCCCAAGAATTTTTGCTAAATACAAGGACCATAAAACTCCTTCCTCTTTAAGACCAATAGTCAGTAAATGTGAAGGACCAACTTATGACCTGGAAAAATATATAAAACCCATCTTACAAGAGCTCATGCCCCAAAGTAATAATATTTTATCCTCAACTGAAGACTTTATTCAACGCATTAAAGATATCACAATAAACTCACAGGAATGCTTCTTCAGTTTTGACGTTACTAACCTTTACCCCTCCATAGATATTCAAGAAATGAATGCAATAATCAATAAACAAATGACCTCCAACATTGATAATAGCTCTACTTCCACTACAATAAATAGCGCACTTAATCTTGTCCTTCACAACTCATATTTTCAGTTTAATCATAATTTCTACAAACAAAAGAAAGGTGTACCTATGGGGTCGCCTATATCAGGTGTCATAGCAGACTGGAAAATGCGGCTAGTGGAAAGGGCCATATTTGATAAACTATCCAACCACATAAAAACTTGGTTTCGCTACGTAGACGATATCTTTGCAATAGTTAACAAAAATGAAACTGAAAATATCCTCAAAGAAATCACTCAATCAACTCAATAGACAATAACATACAATTCACCATAGAAATAGAGGAAAATACCACCATTAACTACCTAGATGTCAAAATCAATAGAGATACGAAGAATAATATTAATACTACAGTTTTTAGAAAAGCCACCAATAATAACGAAATAGTACATTTTCATTCAAAAACTCCATGCTAATTCAAAATAGCCGCCATACGATCCTATGTCAACCGCGCAATTACAGTATGCTTAAACGAAAAATTGCTCAATGAAGAACTCCAGTTTATTAAAACACAATGTAAAAGCACAGGGTGCCCAAAATCAATAGAAAAAACCTTTTCAAAAAGAGAATCAAATAACTGGAGCAAATTAATAACTATAAAAATCCGAAACTAAAATTTACCAATGCGATTCCCTACTGCAGGGGAGCCGCCCTAAAAATCACAAATGAAGCCACAAAGAAAAATATCAAAAGCCCCAAAAACCCAATCAAAATATTTTCAAACGCATTCGCAGTGATAAAGATAATATTAATCCTGAAGAAACCACCGGTATTTATAAATTAAGCTTCACAGACTAATAAAACCCTGGTACTAATAAACCAGGATGCTATATTGGCATAACAAAACGAAAAATCAAACATCAAACTGACATTAAATTCAATAAAACCACTACTGCCCTCGCAAAAATAGCCCAAGAACGCCCCATAGAAATCAACTTTAACAATAGCCAAAAACTCGCCAATTACAAAAATAGTTATTATGCCCTAAATATGGAAGCCTTACAGATTATAACCACAGATGGCGCTATAAATGATATGACGCATGCGCAGATTGATCCTGGGTGGAACGCCTTGCTGAGGAAGAGAGCTGGCCATTTAGAACTAAGACCTGTGCTGAAGAAGGTGGTGGCTGCCACCGATAGTGCTAAATAACGGATTTTAATGCGTTTTTAACTGTTTTCAAATGATTTTATACTATCCGTCATTTTGCTTTTAAATCAGAAATATTTTCTGTATTTTTGAAATGTATTATTAATGGTGAAATCTGAGCAATTTGCAAAAGGGCTATGTTTGATTTTCCATTGTTTTTATTTTTCTTTTCATAACTCCTATATAACTTCTTGTTTTGCCTGTATTATTGAAGATTAAGTTTCTTTTATAGATTGGCCTCAGCATTTTTCTTCAATTTCTCAGGTTTTTTAATTCATTCAGAAATTGCAATTTTCTTCATCATGTTCACAAGATAAGCTCTCATTCCTTTAATGCTGAACAGGCATAACAAACTGAATTCGTTTGATTTTGAAATAACATGTCTGAAGTGCTCTAAACAATTAAATTTCATAAATGAATGTCCATTATGTTATGATCATTATATATTTAGAAAAGTGCTGAGAGTTTTGAAGCTGTATGAGATTAATAAAAGTATTTTTTGTTACAAAATTAAATTACTTCAACTTTTTGTGTTCTAAGATACCTTTATACAAGGTGTCACAGAAAGACGGTAACACATTTTCATACCTGCCAACATATAAAAACATTTATCAGAAAACATTTATAAAAACATTTGGCTTTTATTGAAAATATAAAACAAAAGAATTTTATTTTTGTTTTTATAGAATTTAATTTCTATATACCATATAACAATATAATACTTAGTAAGTAGTAAACACTTTCAAAATTGTACTTTTAAATCTATATATTATTTTGAAACATGTTTTTCTTTCGGCAACTAAATTGAGAGAACGGCTGGGTGTAAAAACTCGGTTGAGGTGTCTGAAGAAAGGTCCCGGCCCGTAGATGTGACATCAAAAGAGAAAATCAGAAAAAGTTGAACGGTTTAGGCGTGGCAGAACGGCAAAGGTGCAAATTTTCGCCATAGAAATAACATTGTGGTTTATTAACCCCATTGTTGACAGATGATTGATATGCGTAAGCTCCGTAAGGCTTGATTTATTTGGAAAAATATTTGTTAGAAATTGCATCCGTTTGTAAATGTTGTGTGGCAAATGTGGCAACAGTGTGTAGTGATAATAAATGTGTTGTTCTAAATTCTGATTAGAATAAGGGTATGTATGATTTAAAAAAAAGAAATGAAAACAGACTTCGAATTACTTCACTATAAAGAAAAATCAATCGCATTCTAAATTAAAAGGCTTTGGCCAAATTCTCACAAAGTATAGCAGATATTGCCAAATTGAGTTCAGTCTTGGAGACTTATTTTTTGACGACAAACTTGGCGATAGCTCGCCAAAACTGGTAATATTTCGCCATAGGAATAACATTGTGGTTTATTAAAACTCATTGTTGGCAGCTAAAAACAGCTTCTTTATTTTGACGCTTTATCGCTTATCTGTTAATCTGGAACGTGTTTTTACTGTATCCACTAATTTAGAGAACGACTAGGTGTAAGAGAATTTTTAAAGTGTCTAAAAAAGGCCTTAGCCTGTAGATGTTGACGACAAAAAGGGCACTTTCGAAAAGCAATTCAAAACTAACGTCGGTGGTTCATCGAAGGTGGTCAATCGAAATATTCACATGAATGACTCGAAGAGAGGTAGTCTTGACTAAATCTATTTAATTAAATGTACATAATATTTACATTGAAGTTTCACAAAACAAATGCGCATGTGTGCGCTTATCGAAGTACAATCAAAACTCGTCTGTCGTTCTCTCACATCGACAACTAGTTAGAGAGTGCTTGCTCACGCCCTCTGCTGGAGAGCGAGATTTCGCTACACTCCCCACCTGAACTCTTCAAGAGAGTTCACCTACACAAATCTAATTCGAAAGAAAATACAATACAAATGTCTAGTAAGGAATAAACAAACATAACTACTAAATTATATGTCAAACAATCGAACTTAAATTTTGAATTCTCCACGTAAATAATGATCTAAACATAAACTTTAAAGGATGCAAATTATTAACACTGAATACTAGATTATGAGAAAAGTTAATGATTATTGTCATAAAAAAGGATATGGTCTTGTCTTTAAAGTTCATCAGTCACTTCAAGTGGGTACAAGAGTTGCACGGGCTTCCTAAATAGTCCCTTTGAAGTTTTCACTAAACAAGCTCGAACATGTCCGTCTCTTCCAGTGAATGATTCCTGAATAATACCCAAGTCCCACGTGCGGATAGGGGCAGATGGAATCCCAATACAAGAACTTAGACTTTTCTACCTTCCAGTTTGACAGGGGAAAATACGAGCGCGCGCAGGGAGAAATGTATTAGAAGATGGGTTCGTGGTGAAAAGGACTTCCAGGTTTTTAAGCAAGCGCCTTACATGGCTATTTATTAATCCTGCGATCTATTCTCGTTTTTTTTTCTTTTTGTAATTGAAATGAACAATTGCTATTACAAATGTATTTATTATATATTATGTGTGTATACTTAGACCTTTTTAAGCATGGCCAATTAATTGTGCAGTCTGTTCTCGTTTTTTTCTTTTCTTTGTTTTTTTTTTTTTGAAGGGGGGAAGGGTAATTGAAATTAATAATTGTTACAAATATATTTATTATATATTTATAATAAATACATATATATGTGTGCATATATGTATTAACTCACATATAAAGTAATGTATTGTCCATAAAGTAATGTATTTATTATTTATATATATATGAATATATCAGTGGCGTAGGTACGGGGGGGTTAAGCCCCCCCCCCCGATAAGGAATTTTTTTGTCATACAAAACGTATTTTCTTCACACGCGCACAACACACACACACACACTCATACATGTATACACACACACATGAATCGTTGTAGTCGTAACCCTCCCCCCCCCATGAAAAATTTCTCCCTACGCCACTGGAATGAATACTTTATAATTTACTATATACAATAACTTAGACTTAATAATGATTAGAGGTCAAAATAATTTTAACTAATATTGCAATGGCCACTATATTAAAAAGGATGTCAATAAATAAAAAGAAATAAATGAGATTACAAACGACTTCCTAAAAAAAGTTCATACATTTTTTTTTCATTTTTAAAATAAGGGTTACGCTTTTCAACATACGTCTCTAACCAGTCTCTTAAAAGAAGTTAGTGTATCCTTCCCCTTCTGTGTCAATCGTTGCATTGCATTTGGGCAATCGGGAAACAGCGACGATCAGGGTTGAGAAATTCAAAATACTATTACCATAATCTTAGAAAACTTGTCGCCAGAATTATTTAAACTACCGTTGTAATTTCATATATTGAGTCTTTCACACAGCATCAAGATATTGAGTTTTTGGTACTGCTGAGACGCAACGTCTGCGTTTGGGCCATCGGGGAGCAACGACGATCAGGGAAGGAGAATCGCAGCCACCATTTCTATTCGATAAGAGGTAGCAGTAGAAACAAAGGCAATAAATTATATTTTCATTCTGCCATTAGAGTGTAATCTATGAGAGCTATTTTGTTTGCTCCTGTTAAAGTGCTTTAAATACTACACTCGCTACATTCCTGGCAGACTATATTTTTACGAACGCCATTTACTGCACAAACTCCAAAAACTAGTTATTGCTCGTGAATTTTTTCGTAAACAAGATGGTTGCCTAACCTTGCTTGCGTTAACAAGATTCAGCAGTATAGGCACCCTATAAAAAATACTGGTCCTAGGATACAGGCACGTATCCAAAAAAAAACACTTCGGGAGAGGGGGGATCCGAAAATTTCGGGGGGGGGGGTCCAAACAGTATAAACGGCAGAATTTCACACAAAAATACTATATCATTACCATTTCAGTAACAAAATTCCAATTTTCGAGGGGTCTGGACCCCCTTAATCTCCCCCCTAAATACGTCCTTGCTAGGATACGTCCAAATATTTTCTGTCTTATGACTGGTTGCATTAAACAATTTATTTATAATGAAGCGGGTGCTGGAGACAGGTGAATGAGAGGGACTGTTGCACATGATCCCGTGGACATCGAAAGTCTGTGCTTAGTAAATTGAATAATTTCGAGTTTTATAAAACGAAAAATAAATAAATAAAAATAAACCAACTTTAATTCTAGTGAAAAGTAAATTTCCTTCTACCTCAAAATAAGTCTTATAGTCTTCCAAATAAAAGTAAAATCACACCGAAGTACTGAGCGAATTATACCTTCATCCATGGGCGCCAGCAGAATATTTCCCAGGGGGGGGCGAAGACTACTTCAACGCATGGTTACCTTGTTGGAAAGAGCAAAAAAGCAAGGGAAAACACTGCATACAAAAATCCAGGGGGGCATTGCCCCCCCTTGCCCTATGCTGCCGGCGCCCATGCCTTCATCTCAGATGTTGGAACTATCTTATCTTATTTATATATCCTATTGTATCTTATTATTATCGTATATGTTCTTCTTATCGAACTAAAACGTCAATGGTTACGATTCCCCTTCCCTGATCGTCGTTGCTCCCCGACCCCCCAAACGCACACGTTGGGTCTCAGCTGTACCAAAGACCTAATTATGTTAATTATGTTGATGCTGCATGAAAGACTTAATATATGCAGTTACAACAGTAGTTTAAATAATTCTGGCGTCAAGTTTTCTAAGATTATGGTAATATTCTGAATTCCTCAACCCTGATAGTCGTTGCTTCCCGATTGCCCAAATGCAACGATTGACACAGGAGGAGAAGGGTACACTAACTTTAAGAGACTCGTTAGAGACGTATGTTGAAAAGCGTAACCATTATTTTAAAAATGAAAAAAAAAAATGTATGAACTTTTTTAGGAAGTGTTTTGTAATCTGATTTATTTCTTTTTATTTATTGACATCCTTTTTAATAAAGTTAGTGGCCATTGCAATATTAGTTAAAATAATTGTGACCTCAAGTCATTATTAAGTATTGTACTTATTATTAAGTATAAGTAAGTAACAAATTATTTATATATTCCAGTGGCGTAGACAGAATTTTTTCTGGGGGGGGGAGTGGTTACGACTACTGCAATTCGTGTATCGTAATGAGCTGTATACATATGTTGCGTATACGTGAAGAAAATGCATTTTGTATGACAAAAAATTCGTCATGGGGGGGTTATAACCCCTCTACCCAGTAGCCATGCCACTGATATTTTCCTATGTATAAGTAATAAATGCATTACTTTATAGTAACAATCGTTCAGACACATATATATGTATTTATAAATATATAATAAATCCATATGTAACTATTATTAATTTCTCTTCGGAGCAATCGAGACGACAGCCTCCTGGTTAAGGGTCTCAATTAACAAAAATCTCAAATCAAATAAAATTATTAATTTTAATTACCAAAAGGCAAGAAAAAAAAAGAGAGAAGAAACTGCACAATTAAGCATGTAACCGATGCTTAAAAACTTCTAAGTGTACATACATAATATATAATAAATACATTTGTGGCAATTTTTTATTTCAACTACCAAAAGAAAAAAAAACGGGGGAAAAAGAAAGAGAGCAGACCGCACGATTAATAAATTCCCCACGAATCCATCTTCTAATACATTTCTCCCTGCGCGAGCGCGTGTTTTCCCCTATCAAACTTTTGGGTAGAAAAGTCTAAGTTTTTCTGTTAGGATTCCATCTGCCCCTATCCGCACGTCCAAGTCCCACAGTAGTTTCGACTTTGATGTTCCGTCTATCAGTACGACTTGTCCAATTTTCATGTCTTTGGAGGATTCAGGAGTTTAAAGATGGTACGCAGTTTTTAAATTTAGTAAGTATTGATTCCTCCACTTCTTCCAGACTTGCTTAAGAAGTTGGGTTTGGCACATCTTTCTTCGAGTTAAAGATTCTCTAGACGTATCTTCAAGTTCTACCAAACTTATTGAAAATTTTGTTTCATTTCTTCCAAAGTTTAAGAAATGAGAAGGCGTCAAAGGCGAGGGTTCGTCCAGGGAGTTGTTAACGTACGTCAGCGGTCTCATGTTCACAATCATTTCTATTTCAGTCAGTAAGGTGGATAACTCTTCAAAATTCAACAGTGCACGACCTAATATTTTTCGCAACGGATCCTTCACCGACTTTACTAAACGTTCATAGAATCCTCCCCATCATGGGGATTTTTCTGAAATGAATTTCCAAGTGATGCCTTGGGAAGAAATGTAATCTTTCAACTGATGACTCAACAATATTTCGGAGATGTGTTCTAGTTCACTACTGGCCTTTTTAAAGGCCTTTGCATTATCCGAATATATAATAGTACAATTTCTTCGTCTGGCCACAAATCTAAAGGCTAACAAAAAGCATTTCGTCGACATTGTTGTAACTAACTCTAAATGTATCGCTCTTGTGACCGCGCAAGTGAAAAGTGCTATATAAGATTTCATAGTTCCCGTACCATTCTTAACATAAATTGGTCCAGCAAAATCAACGCCGCAAACATTAAAAGGAGGCGTTTGGGATATTCTATCTTTGGGTAAGGGAGCTGTTATCTGGCCAGCAGGTTTTGCTGAATACTTCGTGCAAATCAAACATTTACTGATAATCTTCTTTATTAATTGTCGTCCCTTAGGAATCCAGAATTTCTTTCTCACTTTCGTCAACGTTAGGGATACTCCGCTATGCATTACCTTTTCGTGTTCCTTTCTTACCAACAACTCCGTGAATCTCGACATTTTAGCAAGGGGGATCGGTTGTTTTTAGTCTAGAGAGAAATCTGACTCAGCGAATCGACCTTTGATCCTGAGTATTTTCTTAGAGTCCAAAAATGGTGCTAAAGAGTAAATCGACAAATCAGATCTTATTCCTTGATTATTTTTCAAGTTCGCAATCTCCGAACCAAAAAATTCTCTTTGCGAATCTCGAATCCAAAAGTCTTTGGCTAATTGTATTTCTTCTGCGGAAAGGGTTCCATTTCTCTTGGTCGTATGTCTAACGTTGAATACGAATCTTAGAACATATGAAGTAACTCTAAGTAGTTTGGTCAGGTTACTGAACTTCTTCAGGTCTAATAATTTTTCATTTGGTTCTACGGAACATTTGTTCTGAATAGTGTGTTTAAATCTGCTCCTCAATTCTAACTCCTCGTTGTTCATCGGACACTTTTTGTCTCGAGGCCAGCAGTTAGTTGGCTGCCTTAAGAATACTGGCCCAAGCCACCACATATCATTTCCTCTCAGTTTTTCGATAGAAGATCCTCTTGTGATCAAATCAGCAGGGTTCAGTTTTCCTGGACAATGGAACCAGTTCGAGGGTTCAGACAATTTATGAATCTCTTCCACTCTATGCTGCACAAACGGCTTAAATTTTAATGGATTGTTTCTAATCCAATGGTATACAATAGAAGAGTCTGTCCAAAAATAGCAAGACTTTACGAACTTTAGTGTTTTCAGAATCTTGCGACATAATCTAGCCGACAAAAGTGCTCCCATGAGCTCTAGTTGAGGCAAGGAAAGAATCTTCAAAGGAACGACTCGACTCCTGGATGCCACAAAGCTAGTGTGAAAGGTCTTGTCTGAATTTTTAATTCTCAAGTAAGCAACTGTCCCATAGGCTATTTTCGAGGCGTCTGAGAAACAATGTAACTGGACTTCATCGAAATTATTTTGTGTAAGATAACATCGAGGAACGAGAATGGCTTCAAGGCTAGACAGTTCTTTGCACCATTTATTAAACTTTTCTCGAAATTCAAGGGGCAATAGTTCATCCCATTGAAGACCTAATTGCCAAACTTGCTGAATTAGAAATTTGATTCTTATTACAAATGGGGTAATGAATCCTACAGGATCAAATATACGCCCAGCTACTTGTATCAGAAAACGTTTCAAATTTATTTGCTT
The DNA here is from genome assembly GCA_038373885.1 of Cheiracanthium punctorium. Taxonomy (NCBI): domain Eukaryota; kingdom Metazoa; phylum Arthropoda; class Arachnida; order Araneae; family Cheiracanthiidae; genus Cheiracanthium; species Cheiracanthium punctorium. Next base: position 17,715 of record JAWZYV010016177.1, on the reverse strand, counting down.
TCGGAGGAACTCCTGCAAGTCATGCGTATCAAAATAAAAGCCATCCTTTTCAGTATCCCACGCGATACCCAAAACTTTAGAAGTTATACCAGTCTGTCCTAAAACGTCTCTAGTTGTTTCTACAGATATGCCATCGTCTTGCCCAAGTTTCCTTAAAATTTCCGAATTGGTTTTCCATTTATGTAATTGCATATTTGCCTCTTCAAAAATCCTGATACATTCTTTGCTAGTAGCAAATGCACTGTCGGCGTCACTAGATCCCGCAATAATGTCATCGACATATTAAGATTCATTTAGTAATTCACAAGTGTCGGGAAATTTGTCGGCGAACTTTCTCAAATGATGTTTAATCGTGGCACCGAGTAAAAACGGGGAACAATTTAGTCCAAATAACACTCGAGTGAATCGATATACGTGCGGGGATTGAGATTCGAAACTAAGTGAATACGACCAAAAAAATTTTGTGACATCTCTATCCCTTTCTTCGATTTCGATTCTGAGAAAGGCTTGTTTGATATCGGTCGTAAAGGCTACTGGGTATTCTCTAAACTTGAGTAAAAGTTCAAACAGGTCGGGGTAGAGGTTAGGCCCTATTTCCAAGCAGTCATTCAATGATAAGTTTCCTTTACTATGACTCGACGCATCGAAAACTACTCTGAGTCTGCTTGTTTCTCGATCTTCGCGTATTACAGCTCTGTGGGGCAAATAAAACTCTGGATGCTTAACTTCAGGTTCGGCATTTTCATAAACCGGCTCGATGATGTTTTCGGTGAGGTAATCATCAATGACCTTTTTATATTCTGAAAACAAAGTTCGGTCATTTCGAAACTTCGAACAGAGTCTAGAAAATCTTTCAAGAGCAATTTCACGATTGTTTTGTAACAGATGTCCCTTTTCAGATTTCCAAGGTAATCGTACTTTGTATGTTTTATTTTGGTGTACGACACTAGATTCATATTTTTTCAAGCTTCTGTCACTAAGTGGATCAGAAGTTTCAATTTCAGATTCAATTCCGAGGCTTTCCAACTGCCAGAATTTTTTAATATCTTCAGAGATATTGCTTTCTTCAACTATAACTTTCATCGCCAAGGAATCCATGGACTTAGTTTCACCTTTCCCCAACAAACACCATCCGAACAAAGTTTCGGTTGCGACTAGCTGTTTATTAATCCGTTTTATTCTTCCCGAAATTAGAGAATAATAATAGTCTGCCCCAATTAGAATTGAGATTTTATCATTTCCGTTTTCTGTGTAAGTGTCCGACAATTTCAGACTCCTCAAATCTTTGATTTTATTTATTAGATCAACATCTGGAGGAGAAATTTGTGCTGATGAAATTTCTTCGATTTCTAACACCTCGACGTATACGTTTAGATTCGGGTCATTTCTATTTTCTAATTTGACCCGGACAACATCAAAGGACTTTTCCATAGGTGTTTCACCACCAAAGGAATGGACCGAAAGCAACTCTTTGCGAATGAAAGGAAGTTTTAACTTTCTAGAAACATCTTTCGTTATGAAACTGCGCATGGAGCCACTGTCGAATAACAATCTTACATTTTCGAAAAGATTATTTTTATTACGTGCGGAGACAGCCGCCGTTTGGAGAAAAATTCTCTTAGTGTTGCTATTTTTCTCAATTTGACAGGACGAGACGGCCGTATCATGCAGAGCGGACGCCTCTGGAAGCGAATTGGCGTCTATGGGATTTTCCTTTTGTGTTTTATTATGAAACCGATCACAAATGGCTTTAGAATGTTTATATTTATTCCCGCAGAAGGAGCAGCCGTCTCTCTGGCGACATTCATTAGCCCGGTGTGATGGAATTAAGCAATTTAGGCATCTGGCTTCTCTTTTCAAAAGCTCTCTTCTAGCTTCAACGCTACCCTCCCCACAGCTCTCTGAGTCATGCTGGTTTTTGCAGAAGATGCATTTCGAATTAATATTGGTTAGCAGTTCGTGAGCGGAAGTCGGAGTCTTCGAAACGCTGTTTCTATATTTCGGTGAATCAGCGCTTCGAACTCGGAACTCACGACCTTGACCCAGTCTATCTGCGCGCAGGGGATTTCTACCCGAATAAACAGCAAGTGCTCTTTCACGGCTAAGGATTTCGTCTTCCAAAAATTTCAAAAGAGCTTCAAGATTCCAACTTTCAGACTTATTTGATCTGCTATACTCTAATGTCAGATCGGGTGGCAATATTTTTAAAAGGATCGGTACTAGGAGGTTTCCATATGATTTTGAATCAATTCCCAATGACTCAAGATTTCTAACTTGGATTTCGGCACGGTCAAACAGTTTTCTCAAACCCGTAGTATCGCTCGAATCTCTGACAGGGGGGATATCTAACAGTTTTCCCAAATGAGAGTTGATTAACAGATTATTTTGTCCAAACCTCAAACGTAAAATTTTCAAGGCAGCGTCATAATTTTCATCTTTCAATGCTAAGCCCGAAACAGCTTTGGCAGCAGATCCCCCAAGACAATTTTTCAAATAGATCAATTTTTCAATTTTATTCAGATTTGGGTTTTTATCAATTGTGTTTTCAAATTGGCCTATAAATTCTAGCCAGAGTGATGTATCACCGAAAAATTTATTTACTGTCAGCTTTGGCAGTTTTATCGAGTTAGTAACTTCAAAGGTTTGATTTGAAGCGATCGACGAAGTTGTTACTTTACCGTTGGCACTTGAATTTCGAACATGAACTATATCACGATCTAATTCTTCAATCCTATCACACAGTTTACATTTATAAGCTATCAAATTATCCAAATACTCTTTGGAAGCTTCCACTTCCGTTTCTACTTCCTTGACATCAATTTCGTTCAAAATTTCAGAATCATCCAATTTAATATGATCAGTTTTTTCTATCAATTGATTTAACAAAAGTTTTAGTTTTTTCGGATGTACTTCCGATTTCAAACTTTCATCAATTTTTCCAAACAACTTCGTTATAAGACCCTTTTGGGTCGATCTCTTTTTTTTCAACTTGTCAAGACTCATATCGAAATCAAAATGTGGACTTACCTCCCTTACTAGAATCTCGAACAATGTAGTTGATCACAGATAAAGAGCATTCGGCCCTTACCGGCCGCTATGCACCATGACGACAAAAAGGGCACTTTCGAAAAGCAATTCAAAACTAACGTCGGTGGTTCATCGAAAGTGGTCAATCGAAATATTCAAATGAATGACTCGAAGAGAGGTAGTCTTGACTAATTCTATTTAATTAAACGTACATAATATTTACATTGAAGTTTCACAAAACGAATGCGCATGTGTGCGCTTATCGATGTACAATCAAAACTCGTCTGTCGTTCTCTCACATCGACAACTAGTTAGAGAGTGCTTGCTCACGTCCTCTGCTGGAGAGCGATATTTCGCTACAGATGTATGATCAAACGAGAAAAATAGAAAAAGTCGAACAGATCAAACATGGCGGAATGGCAAATGTGCAATTTTTCGTCGTAGAAATAACATTTTGGTTTATTAAATACATCTGGAAATCATAAAAGCTTTCTTTATTTTGGCGTTTTATCGCTTATTTCCTTAATTTTTTCTATATATTAATTTGAAACATGTTTTTCCGGTATCCACTAAATTGAAAGAACAGCTATGTGTAACAATTTGGTTGAGAGGTCTCAAAAAAGGTCTTGGTCCGTAGATGTGTCATCTAAAGAGAAAAATTTTTGAAGTCGAAGGGATCAGGCGTAGCAGAACTTCAAGTGTGCAATGTTTCGCCATAGAAATAACATTGTGGTTTATTAAATACATTTTGCTGTCATAAAAAGCCTTCTTTATTTTAGTGCTTTATCGCTTATTAGCACTAGGGTGCTATTTCGTTCACGCCCAGACTTTGTCTACTCGATTCTGTCGATATGATTTGTAGACAGCTTTTGTAGAGATGAACTGTCACGGTGGAAATCTTTTTAAATGTGTTTGCCACATAATGCGGGGGGGGGGGGGGGAGAGAATAAATCTGACAAGGTTTGCGATTTTTTATAATTGATTGCCAAGTTAGCGGGAAAAAAAAAACACTTAAAAACCGAACCATGCCTGGCGATGGTTGTAAAATAGCTTTAGTAGGCAAATTTAATATAGATAATAATTCCAAAGATGTGTTTTATGCAACGAGAAAGACAAATATAGCACATTCATGGATTATGATGCTCATTCCGAACAGTATTTAAAACGGTGAAGTATGGTTAGAATATGCTTGGCGAAGATTGTAAAACAGTTTTAGCAGCTATAGATTTCGATTCCAAAGAAGTGTTTTGTGGAACAAGGAAGAAAAATACGGCACGGCCATGAATAATGATACACTTTTCAATTTAATGAAAAAAGGAAGAAAAATAGGGACGGTGCATAGATTATGATACGCTTTTAATATACAGCACTTTAGTGAGTATTTAAAATATGAAAGTGTTTGATTTTTTTCAAACTTTTCTCCATACAAATACATTGTGGTTTGTTAACGACATTGACGGCAGTTATAAACTCCTTCTTTAGTTAGCGATTTATCTTTTATTTCTTTAATTTTTCAGTTTTCTGTCTGATACTGGATCTTTACCATCAAGGGTAGCTTGAGAAAAGGCAAATAAAGCAAGGAGCGCGCGATCGCCATTTGGCGGAATAGATTTTTTTTGTCTCTAGCAGAATTCCGAAATTTTTCACTATTTTTGCTTCATACTTTTGGCGTTTACCTTTCTGCACCCATATTTTTTCATGGAATGTTGTATGTCACTCTTTCAATGGTTAGATCAAAGAATGTTGTGGCAGTCAAGATCATTTAAGAGAATTCACCTGGACGTTTCGTGGTCGATGACTTTACTCAAAATATCGTCTTCAACGAAATGTTCAATTAGAATTTGTAACTGTATTTGCTCATTCGTCATTTAATATCTACTCTTCTTTTTTTTTTTACTTAATATAGTTAAAAACAAATTTTAAAGATTTCAATCATTTCATCGTCATTGTACAGTTGCTAAGAACTGGCGTGAAACCTTTTGTTTACTTTCTGTCACAAGTTATGTTCCGTCTGCGTCGCTCTTTGATTTTTTCCTGTTAGTTTTGTTCAAGACCTTGGTGACATTCTTGATCGTTCCCCAAAAATTATAAAAGAAAATATTTTTTGTGCTGTAGCATTAAACGTTCACATCCCAATTCATATATAGTCCTATCTTTGCTTAAAAATATCTCCGAGACGTTTAATGATAAAAGGCTGAAATTTTGTAAATCATTGCATTAGTATATGGGGCATGCTTTGCTAAATGGGAATGTTTTTTTTTTTATATGGGGTACACAAATTTAAAAAGTATCACTTTTTGAAAATTAATAAGAGGATTTTTTTTGACACATTATTTCTTCCGCCCTTATCTTGAATATTTTTTCCAATTTCAATTGCTCACTTATCTCTAATGAATAAAGAATTAAGAAATGTTACTTTTTTGACTAATGCTTTTTACTTTGTGATACTTCTTTTGGAATTTATTTACTTTATACAACTCAAATACGGGGGTAGATAAGTTTAAAAGAAACAAATAAATATCTTTTATTGATTATATGTACATTTTATGCTGAAAACATAAAAATAAGAAATCTTGGGCTTTTCAAGTTTTCAATGGCTTTAGAAAGGCAGAGATATCTCTGACTTTAGAATTTTGGAAACTTGGCACGTCTGTTCATTTATTTATTTTTTCCAATTTAAGCTTTTGTCTCTGACACTCAGTGGGGAGCTAAGGAAAGAAGATAACTGTGCTGAAGTGAATGACAATGGTAGAAATGAAATAGTGATCCTCATGACTAAGTGCCATGGAAATGGGGGTAATCAAAATTGGACACATGATAAGGTATGTAATTTCAAAACTTTTCATTTTATCTTTCCATTACATACTGGAAATGTTTTATTTTGCTTTAAAAATGTTTTATTGCTCACTGAAGTTTTTTTTTTAAGATTATCTGTAATTGTTGAGAGAAATTTCCATAAATGAAAATTGTGAAAAGTTTTTTAAAATGAAGTAACATACCTAAAATAAGACTAAGAGGTTGACAAATTGCCTAATTATAAATCAGTGGAAAATTGGTCTGAAAGTCAGGGAAATAAAATCTGACATCTCTAGAAATCTTGTTTAGAAAATAAAATAAAATTATATTTTAATTTTTAAATGGGGTAGAAGCAACTAAAAAGTATATTTTTAATTTGACTGTACCATATGTTAGCATTAATTATTATAAAAGCTTTTCCTTTTCCAACTTTGTAGGGTGGAGCTTTGTATCATGTGAGAACAGGAAAGTGCCTTGATGTGCATGGAAAAAAATCTGGAGAAGATGCTGTTGTAAGAGAATGCAACAAGGGGCATTTTCAGATATGGTGGTTTGAACATTATACAAAACCATCTTATGATGTAAAATTTAAGAAAGTATGATGTATATTTTTGAAACCAATAGCACTTTTTTTCCCACTGAGACAGTGCTCACTTTCAGTAAAAATGCCATAAAATACAGTTTATTATTATTTTCAATTAAATTGTTTTAATGGCATTTAAAAATGTACAGGGTGTTTCATTGTGACTAATGTAACATTTGTAGCTGGAAACGAAAATGATTTGTTATTTTAAAAGCAATTTTAAGATAATTTTTTCAGCTTTGCAGTTATGTATTATAAGATCATTAAATAAGAATATAATAGTTAAATTAAGAATTTTGGTAAAATGCTGGTCAATTTTTGATGTGACTAAAGCAACATTTTAATGACCACAAGTTCAGTTAGTCACAGCTTTTAATGTCTAAAATGACCAGTATTTAATTGGATTTACAAATTTTTAAAAAATTGTTTTTATTACTATTATTATTATTATTATTTATCCTATAATGCTTACTGTAAAACTGAAAAAAAAAATAGATTAACTGCTTTAAAAAAAAACAGTATTAAAAAACATTTTCGTTTTCAGCTTTTTTATTGCCATGATGACCCTAATTGTGCCTTATAAGTGCCTATGAAAGAAAATACTTATAATAGTATGAATGCTTTCTGTACAAAGCCATCGTTATTAGTGAGATTTCCTAGACAACTGGAATTCTACTTGCTCAGAGTTATATTAGACAATCTACAGTAATTAAAATTGAATTACTGCATGTGTGTGCATTGAGAGGTGGGAGGGAGAGAGAAAGAGAAGGGTTTGGGAAGAATCATACATAAGCTATAGGGAACTAAACAGCATGATTTGTCGAGAAATTTTGTATTTTTATTTTACTACAACTGATGCTATAAAGTGAATAAAGTACTGTAAAATATGTTATGTATTGTTAAAATAATAATAATCTTTGTTTTTATTTATAAAAATTACTTAAGTGCTGCTTTAATACATTTTCTTTTTAACACTGATTTATGCTGTTTATTAAATGTCAATAAATAATCATGTCAAATAATAAAGGGAATTTGCTTTCCTTATTAGTTTCAAAAGCCCTGAAATATACGAAAATGTATTATTATTTCATTAATGTGTGTATAAATATACACATATTTGTTATTGCTTTATACACATTAGTAGATACCTGTGACTATAAGAAGAATAGAAGCGTTGGGGATTTTTTCCCTAAAATACTGTGTACTCAAAATCAGCAGGCTTTGTTCCTTAAAGCCGTACATTTTCCTTTTTTCTTTCTTTTTTTTTTTTTTCCAATTTCTCTTTTATTTGCATTCAATAAAATGATCTGACATATTATTCTTATTTATTGATTTACTATATTTACAAAAATTAATTTTTGAAGAAAATAAATAACATATGTATTGTTTTGGGGTTTTATTCTTATCTTATTTGTTTTAAATGTTCTGTTTCTTTCAAATGTTGCAAATGTATGAGTCTCTGTATATTTCATATTTTAATCAGAAATATAAAGAAAATGGAGATTGGAAGTAAGTATTATGGTTGAGGTATATTTAAAAAGCAGTTATTGTATGTATATGTTGATGTTATGTCTTAGTTTTTATCTGTGGTTTTTTTAATATACAGTTTATTTCCTTGTTGTTTTACACTATTTTTCATTTTAACTTATTTACTCTAAATGTCTGCTGTGATATTCAAAGGAATTCTTTAAAGAGTTAATTGTTCTTTAGAGAATATATTTCTTCCATGTAAAATTATTGGGCAACTCCCATAAAAGAGAATAGTCACAAATATTTATTTTTAACTTCTCATATATAAATTCATTATGAAAGATATAACTTGTTTGATTTGGTTTATTAATCATTAGGTTTTATTGAATTTGTGAGTGCAGTTTTAAAATGTTTCTAATGGGTAATGATGTATTTTTATTGTATTTGAATTTAATGACTTCAATATTTTTATTCTGTGTATAACCTAAGTTTTATATCAAAAGTCTATAGTCATAAAATGAACACCACACAAGCACAGCTGATATGACATAATTAATTTCACTATTTCTGTATATCAATTATTAGGATGATTTTGGCCAATTAATCAACCTATATTTTTGATATTTATTTTTAAATTCAAAACATGATTTTTGATATCTGCAGGTTTCCAGTATAACCAATTATTTCAATATCTTGACAATAATTGCATTTCTGTGCATTTTCTCTTTTTTAACTAAAATAAAAATACAGTTGTTTTTGTTTACTATATTTACTGCTTGTTTGTTCTTGTACTTATTAACTTAAACATTCACACATTTGTATCAAATTATCTATTACATATTAATACAGTCAAATGTTTTATTATGTACTAGCCGCCTCTGGCGACCAGTTGGTTCGCCATCTTAATAAATCTTGTTCGGAGATAATCCTGTTCCTCACCGGCTTCCTTGGCACTGAAATCTCTCAGATTCTCAATGGAATTTAAAATTAAGATGGTTAAAAACAGGAGCGGCGCTAGGCTAAGTGGCACCCTCTGCTAATATAAAAAGACTCCCCCTTTTATGCTCTACTTAGTTTTTGTGTTCGAAATGATGCCCCTTCGAAGCCGGCTCCCAAATGCGATGCTTACCATTTCGGGCCGTCCCTGGTTGCAAAAATAAGATGGTTAAATGATAAAAACCTACATAAAGGAACAAATTATTTTCGTCCTATATTAATTTTGAAGAGCTTCTGGATATATTGGCCTTTATCATAAAACGGAAAGGAAAAAAAAAGTAAGAAAATCTGAAACTCTTTCAGATATAGAGCCCAAGCATTAGAATCATCTCCTCAAAATCGCACATCAACCATTTTATTTTTCGCCAAATTAAAAAGTTGCACATTTTAGTCTCAGAAAATTTCCAATTCCTTTTTTTTTTTTTTTTTTTTTTTTTTTTTTTTTTGAGTATAAAATATTTCATTCCTGCTCTGATTTCACATGCACACGATATTTTAATTAAAAAACAACCTTACAAATAATCTAAACAAAAAAAAAAAATCGTTATTCTTTTATTTTTACTTCAAGAGTCTGAATCATTTAATAAACATGCCAAATATGGCAACCTAGCTATGCTTAAATTCTCACTCATTCCACTGCGGGGTTACAATTGCGAAATGGCAAAGTGAAAAAAATGAGCCTTTTGCGACACGTTTTATATCGATATCTCCTAAAATAATTCGAATTTTGTAAAAATCGCTTCGAGGTATGTTGGGACCCGTCCTGGAGAATTTCCATACAAAATTTGGTACATTTACGATCATCCGTTTCAGAGCTACGCGAGACACAGACAAACAAACTACTAACAGACAATTTACACATTGTTTTATTTTTATAGATTTAAAATTATGTTTAATTTATCTTCTTACTAGCCAAATGATTGAATAAATCTGGCATTTTTTAAAAATTTCAATTAAAAAAAAATAGGGTACCATATCTGTACGAATCAGTTATAGACTTTATTGCTTGTTAAATGTTTGTCTTAATAATTGTTTTATGTGTTAAAAATTCAGTAACGCTTTTGTGTATAAAATATGGGAATTGAGCTTTGAAAAGTTTATATGAGCTAAGATTTTTTCCTGTCTCAAAGTAAAATTTTTGTAATTTTTTAACCACTGTTTATTAAATTATTTATATAATTTGGTTGCAGTTTTATACATAATTGGTACTATAATAATTTAAAAGTTAACATTTTTATTCCTTTCTACTTATTATCAGGTGTTTAGTTTGTATGCTTGGTGCCATACATTGGTGAATGAAAAGTTTTTACTTCATACACTAAGCAATTTCTTTTCTTTAAAACAGTGCTTAAGTACTTATTTTAGTTTTATTTTACAGCAATAATAAAAGCTTTTAAAGTCAATAAAATAATAAGCTTCTCAATTTTTGTTGATGATTTCATGCATGACATACACACACACAAATAAGGAAGAAAATAAAAAAAGAAAGGGAAGCAACATTTAAAATATTTCTTTAAATTTGAACAGTCCGATTTTTAAATAATGTCAGTAACTTTTTTTTTAATCCCTACTACAAAAAATAAAAAAAATATGTTGGAAAACAGCACTTTTAATGTAATTAAAAAAAATTAGTGCTTAAGCTTAAGATGAGTAAAGAGCATAGTACTTGAATTTTAAGGTAAGTAAAATGTCTAGTTATGTAAAATAAGTGCCTAATTTCTTATGTTTTAGCAGTCTGTGGCACAGTGACCACTGGCGTAACTGGCCTGATTTTCTAGTATGGGCTACAGCTCCCTCTATCTTCATTTTAGTATGTTATATGTAAGTTAGTATTAGTTTATTATATCTCTCGCAGTCGCAGGCCCCCCTTAGCCAGGGGGTGCAATTGGGGGTAGTGCCCCCAGGAAAGAAAATTGCCCCTACTCCCCCAAATACTTTTGGAATCTCCCACTTCGTTAAAATTTCATCATTTCACCCTACTCCCAAATTTGCAAAATAGACAAAGTGATTGGAAAAAATAAAGTTGCTAATCAATTTTAAAAGTTTAAATATTTTTAAAAAGTTCTTAAATCTTGCTTTACAACCACTGAAGTATATACGAGAGAATGTGTATTTTCAACATTAAACTGAGTTTTAAAACCCAAATGATTATTGATATTACATGACTGAAAAGAAGATATTGTCTTACTTGCATTTAACCAAGATATTAAAAATCTTAGCCTAGATGATATTGTTGACTGATTTGTCAACATAAGCAAGCAAATGGTCTAGATTTTTGCTGCAGTATATCATATTTGTGTACCTAGCATTAAAAAAGCATAAATTACTATAAATTAAGAATTGAATGCTTAATACATTTTCACTTGTAGTAGAGTATCAAATTTAGGTTTTAGAGCAATGAGTGTACTTTTAGAAGATACTTTAAAGAAAAATCACATTATCAATACATAAGTAAATTAATTATTTAAAAAAGATTGAGGAAAAATAATGTGCTGCATTACTTTTACCACAGCTGTACTAAAAGTTAGTTTTATTTTGTCAACAAAATAGATATTGAAATTCACAAAAATGAGACCCTGGAGAAAATTACCTTATCAATTCCTGCTTTATGTTCAATATTATTTTAAACATCAATTATATGGCCTCATTCTAAACACGTATAAATACCCTCTGTTTTTACAGCAGTTCGAGCACAGACGGACAGACAGACAAATCTAAATCATAAACACTTTCAGCAATGTTGGAAAGTATTGAAAACAAATTAGAAACACTAACAATAGTTAAGAAATTTCGATAATTTCATAATTTTTATGTCTATTTCTGTGAATTTTCATAACAATTTTTGTGAAAGCCACTTTTTTCTTAAGATAATTTACAAAACAAATTAAAATATAATGTAAAATGCAAGTGAAGAGTTGTTTTAATCGATTGTATTTTTATGACGGGGCATGGAACCCTGTAAAGATTTTTTTTTTTAATAATCTGTTGGATAGCCCTTTTTTTGGACAATAAGTCTACATCGACATTTACATGGTCCATTCCTCTTTCACAATTTTCCAGAGTGACTGTACAATTGGGTGCTCCAGTAAATGACGGTGACACTATTTTCGGTGGAGAGGTTTATTTTGTAATCCTTAATAAGCATATACCAATTTTGTTTCATTTGAAATAGCCGAATGTCTTAAGTACGATTTGAAGAATGACTACCCATAGAACATAACGTATCAAATTCTTTTCGCCGCTTCTGTAAAGAGCTATAATCCCAATATACTAATACTACACCATTTTCAATAGAGTGCATGGTACAGTACATGAGAATTACATATATAAATTTTGTAGTAATCAATGCATATTTACAGTAGTTAAAGAATAGATGGACATAAAGACTAACCAAAATCACAAACACTTTTCAGCCTTGTTTGAAAGTGTTAAAACATATCAGAATCAATAATAATAGTTAAGAAATCACGATACAGTAGACTCTCTGAAATCCGCACACCTTGGGACCAAGGAGTTTGCGGATTATAGAATTTTGTGGATTACAGATCATTGTTTTGTTTACATTTTTTCTTACTATAGTTATGAAGCAACAGAACATTTTTAATGGCTGAAATTAATTATACTGTCACACTTAGTTTAATTATTAAAGAATTTATTAAAATATATGAAAAAAAAATTAATTTTATTTTACAAAACTTTTGCAGACTGAAATTTTTCTTGCAGAAGGCTTACTTTAATTTTATATTACTATTTTTTTAATTTTGCAAACATGGAATCAATTGTTGTTTGTTTTAGGGCTTTTGATTTGTGTTTAAATATTTTTTCCTGGAGTCTGTTTATTGTCATTATTTCTTATGGTGATGCCAATGAATAATTTTGGATGAATTCTAAATATTTATAGCCTAAAGATAAGCCTTCTTCAAGAGAATATTTTTGAAAATTTCTCTTTCTTTCAATAAAAAATGAAAATCAAAATAATACACGTTTCGTTAACTGAGTGTGCGAGATTGTCTCTCAGAATCTTTTCTGTCAGCTAATCATGCTTTCATTTTACTGCTCAGACTTTGTTAGATCGGTTAAAAGAACAATTTTAATTAGATATATGCAAAAAATATGAAAAATAGCATAAAATTTCTTTTAATTCTACAACTCAACTCGCCCGTAATTTCCTAGTGTTACTTAACTGTTAACTGCAAATTTCACTGTTTACATCTAAAAATTATCCCGGATTTCAGAGAGTCGACTGTAATTTCTTAACGGAAAATTAAGTCAACCAAAAAGTTATTCAAAATATTGAGCATGTTCAGGACTCTTAGCCACCACTGAAATTTTATTAACACATGCAATTATAAACAATAAAATAAAGTGGTCAAAAACATGATTTTATAACAAACACAACTGAGGGGGTGGGGGGAGAAGAAAATAATTGAGAATGTATAGACATCCTAGGGCCACTGTTCCCCTTTGTTCAATCACCTGGCTACGGGCGTGCGCAGTGGCCTAGTCACTTATCTCCGTTACCATAAGAAGACAGAAAGTGAAGCAGCATCAGCTTGGCCAGTGCTTGGGAGGGTGAACTCCTCTCTCGGCTGGACTGCTGTGGGACTGTGTAAGGGGAATGTAAAATCTTTTCATGGCCCCAATGTCCTCCACGTTCAAACGATGCCAATTTCAGGTTCTAGGTCTGTCATCTAGAATTGGTTCAAAATTAAGAGACCTCCGAGCTAAGTCAGTCTTCCTTCCACTGGGGCTCATTAAAATGGAAGCCACTCCTTTCACCTATAGCCCTCCTGTAGGTGGATCTAGCACCGTGTAGGGGTTACTAGAAAGAGCATTTGAAACAACAACAGTTTGTTATACTTAATTATACATTAAAATTTCAAGTTTGATTGCAAAAAATCTTCCTTCTTCACACAAAAGTCTGGAAGTTTCATTCAGTTTTAAAATTCAGTTTTTTTTTTTTTTTTTTTTTTTTTTACCAACTAAAGTTAGCGATTTTTGAAAGTTTTTAACATTTTGGACCACGCCTGTACATTTACTTAATGTTTAGAAGATGAGTTGTTCGAATTTTTTACAATAAAATTAACCCTCCAAGCAGTTGTGACGTAAAATCCCGTCCACTTCATTCCATTTTTCTCTGCAATACATCTATAATTTAAATTATTTATAAAACTCAAGTATCATAAAAAAGTTTTGATATTAAATCTTGTAAGCAATTTAGGAGTTCATATTTTAATAATTACAAATCTTCCTATCAAAATTTAATTTTTTAAATAATTTTAAAACTACTCTAAAATTATACTGTGAAAACAATTTTACATTATTTGTCCATTTCCGAGATGCTCAAAGGGTTAAAACCAGTAAAATTTCTGTTAAAAAATTTGACTATACAGGGGGAAAAAATGAGTTGTTTAACTTTTATTAAATAAAAACATTTTGAAGCACCACTGCTGTAGTTAAGCAGTAGAAATTTTGTTCTCATAACATTAATCAGATCTTAGAGAAAGGAGCCTGAAATTAGCAGATTTTATTTGAATGAGATAAGCCAGATACAGTACCTTTAAAACTTCTTAATTCTAATAGCTTGTGCTAAAAAATTTAAACCTTCTTTGTGAGGGGAAGGAGGAGGAAGAAAGCATTTCTTAGAAGCATTTTTTAAAAAATAATAAATTAAAATTTAAAAATTACTGATTACTATTTTTGTATGATGTTGGAAAGAAAGCACAAGAACGTATGGCATCCTTGATATGAATGCCAGATTGCGCTTTCAATTTCTCCACCTAACTCTAAAGACCACCGTGTACATGTGGTAAATGTGTGCACCTTAATTTTGTGGTTCCAAAAGTCCTCTGACCAATTACTAGCAGCCTTCGAGGGGTACGAAAAATCAGAAATCTCCCAAACTTCTAATGAGGGTCTAAGCAAATACATACATATATTATATAAACATACAGTGTGTCTGTTGACGTCTGATATCACCGCAGTAATTTCTGAACGGCAAGAGCTATAGTCATAAAAGTATAGTAAGCTCGCTGTGCACTACTTAAGGAAACTGCTTACAGCGCCACTTGTTAGATAAATTCTGAGTTAACATTCTTACTGAGATACGGGAAGAAAGTCAACTGCATAAAGCAAACATTTGTTTGTTGAATTTTTCAAAACTGCATTTACCTGAGATGATCATTTATTCTTCAAACTTAAAGTGCTTTCTGCAGCTCAGTAGCAATACACATATAGACACTGGTCTGTAAGTCTCAATAGAAAATGTTCAATTTGGTTGGTGACACTCTGGCAAAAGCATCAGTAATATGTTTCTATGCCTTGGATTTTACCCTTTCAATTTTTAACATTAAACATGGTCAAGATCATAACAGTAAAACTTGTATACAATTAAATGCATTATTTAATTCTAATTCTGCACACATTTTCCCTGCAAAACTAATCCTAGTCAAAAATTCTGAACAGCCAATTTTCGGTGTTGGATCCAGGGGAGGGGCTAGGGGACTTCATCTGCCCCCGCCCCCCTCCCCTCAAGAAAAAAAAGAAGTTGCTTAAGAGTAATATTTTTTTTTAGTACATTTTCTTTATGTTGAATAAGCTAAAATTAACTATTAGCCCTTCCCAAAGCAAATTACATTGGTTTAATGTTACATTTTTCTTTTTTGTACATGTTGTTTAGGTCAAATAAGTTTTATCTTAGAAATTAGACCCTCTCCCTCCAAAAAAAAATCTGTATCTGCCACTGTCATTTTCTAGCTAGTGCTGAAATCTGAAGAACTTCACAAGCAGAAAGAAGATACTCCAAAATGTAGGTAGTATGCGAAAACATGACCGCATAGATATGATTTTCGTACCCACACATACGTCACCGCTCTCTTCCATCATTTCAATGAAAGTCCATTCACTTATCTTCTCGCACCAAGCCCCCAGTCAGCAAATGAAAAAACAAAAAATAAAAAGATGAGCTCAAGAAAGGATTTTCCTTGCCCTCAGTCTCAGTATGGGGAGGTTCAGACTAATTTGCTTCCCCGGAAAAATCTCCATTCCCATCAAGTTATGTTAGCAGTGAAAAAGCTACTTAGAACTTTACAATATGATCGTTTGCAATTTTTTTTCTTTTCACATTAATAATTTTTTTGGTGTAGCTAATTCATTCTTACCACTTATCGGAAAAAGGTTAAAAATTTTCCAGGGTGGGCTAATTGTGGTCCTAGAGTGGGCTTAGCCCACCCTAGCACCAATGTTAGTAGCGTCCGTTAGCACCCTCGCGCCACTGTTACGCCAATGACAGTGATAGAAGCCTAGGTAGCAAAATTTTCTCGCCAATACAAGTAGGGACATAAAGTAACGTCGTGTTTGTTTGTTTTTTATCAGCAGGATCTTTATTACAGTTTTTTGTATTTTCTATGAAAGAAAGCAGCTCTTTATTTTTGCATACTTAAATTACTAATTAATGAGATGTTTAATAATTACCGAGAGTTTTGGTGCATACAGTGCAAGAGCTGGCAGGTTGTCTCGCTCTCAACGAGATGCATTTTTTAGCACCACTGATAAAACTGTCTTTGCATTATAATTCATTATCAGTTTTTGTTTTTAACCCACTGATTTTAAGTTTGTAGATTAAACCATGTTTTTATCCAATAAATTAATTTGTGCTGCAGAAAAGGACTTTGTTTTTCATCATGCCGAAGACACCATGCTCACTGCATATCAAAGGTAGTGGAGTCGAGTTTTATTTATTGGACAAGAAGTTGGCCAATTACAAATAAATTATATTATTTAACTGGTTGTATGAAAGTTTGAAAGATTTAAATAAAAGTTTTGATTTATACAATTTTATTTTCAAAGACAGTTTGGTAGAAGCATTGCTATTTTGCTTTATTTGTTTTAATTTCAATATGTCAATGGCCATCATTTCAGTATTAAAAATACTTTATAATAGTAGATATTTACTTTACTGCTATATTGTGAGGTAATATTATACCTGCCAATCTTCAGGGAAAAAATAAATAAATAAAATTGAAGAATCCTAAAAAAATACTGAGAGGATTTTACAGACAGAATAAATTAGCTATATTAGCATTGTACCTTGCCGTTAACTCTCAAAATCTTTGATCAAATATGTGAATGAATTGAAAAATAATCAAATTCAAATAAATGAAAAACATTTGACTTTTATTTGTGTGGACATGAAAGCGTTCAAACATAAAAAAAAGCCGAACTTAATGTGGCATTAAAAATTAGGATTGGAGGTGAGCGAACTTTACTGTTTTAGCTTGGTCTGGCTGCTTGTTGTTAGACCAGCTATAATCTTTTGATTAACATGACACTTGTTTGAACAAAAAACAATTTTATTAACATTAACTAAAATGTAAACAATAACTATAACAAAACAAAAAGGTTACATAACATAACATATGAAAGAGCAGCAACTGCCATGCCGGTGTTTCACTTTATATACTGCAGTTCATCGTTGAAGTGCATTTACATATTGTTAGCTAACTGAAAACTATAGGCTTTTCACACTTGCGTCGTTCGCGCCGGTTTGACGACGCTCGCGCCAGTTGGGTCTTTCCCTCGCGCCAGTTGTGTTCACACTTGAAACGATTTGTCCTGGGTTACTAGATTTTAGTGGGTTGCTCGATTTGGCTTGCTATCTCTTTTGGCTGATAAGAAAGATATTATTAAATAATTCACTTCAGTTCAAGAAGACTTTGCATATTTATCTTAATAGAAACCAAATTTTTAAGAATATAAAAAACATATTAAAAATTTTCCTTATTTAATTTTTTGTTTCATGAATGGTTTCTAATTATTTTAATTGTTAAACAAATATTTTTAGA